>JAMKCH010021565.1:0-21621 GCA_023653785.1 Ophioderma brevispina
GTTGAAATGATATTAGGTTTTTTATACCGTATAGAGGTGCATACGGGTATGAATCATAAAGTGTCAGAGAAATTATGGTCTGAAACTCCACGGCGCGCGTGTTGCCAACCCTACTGCGCGGCAGTCCGCCCGACCTGCAAGATGGAGGAAGGGGAAAATAATCAAAGTAAAATAATGTTATGCCCAGATTATTTTTGGATAACGGAAAGACGGAAGGATAAATTCCGAATCCGATGACTATATACTGCAACATGGAGACGCATACACCAGTTCACAAATTGCACAAGTAACGATATCATATTAGATGCACCAAGATGTAAAATATCATTTTCACTGTATTTAAAGAATGTGTTGTTATCATTCACATCGAGGCTATAGAGGAGGCTATGGTATAATAGCAAGACCGGTTCGTTTGCTGGGTGGTTCGCAAAACTATCAGTTGCAGGTGCCTTTAATGGCGAAGGGTGAGATACGGGGATGGTTGCTATTGAAAATGAATGAACATATGAACTATTTTTCATACACGTGATGCACGTAGGCGTATGTTATGTGTTCGTATGCTATTGTGCTACGGCCTACATCCAACATTGGTGTCTTTTACGGGTGTCCTTATTTGATGTAGTTTCATATTCAGTCATTCACAACTTTAAACCGATTTATTTGTTTATCGGCACTTTGGTGTATGGTTCATTGGTAAAATCTGGTTTACGTTTACTATATTCAAGCACGCAACATCTTTATTCGTATAAATGTTCCTTAGGCATTTATAAAATCGCGCCCAGACTTTAGAAGCCAGCATTTGTTTATTGTACGGCATCATAAGATGGCGTGGTTGTTTAGGAGTAGGATATCTCCTATGAATCTGCAGCATCTTGTTATGTAAACACACATCTGTACGTCACCCATTGTTTTTTTGTCGCTCCATTATTTGCACGAATGGAGCGAAAGTAACAATACACCCCATTCGTAACTCAGAAACGCGACTTGCTTTCGCCGAGTTTTTTACGAATGGCGTGTTATTTGATACATTCGCTCCATTCGCGCAAAACACTGCAGAAAACAATAAAGCGTGTATTACAATATGGGCACAATTTAGAAATATAGTTTCGTTTGATAAAATCAATGACAATAACGATATCATACCATACCACGAGTTCATTTTTGGTTCGTTCCTTTTTAGTTGTGAGTGTTTGTTTTTTTTTCTAGTTTAAGTTTATGAATCTCACAAGAATGTCGTTACTTTTTATTATTTTGTATGACTTGGGCGTATTTCAATACATTTTCAACTATATAATTTCTTGTGTTTGAAGAAGTAATTTTTGGAAAATTTGACTTATTTGATCTTATATTTCCATGCATGGTTGATCTACGTGTATTTCATTTAGTCCTTCAACTTTTGTTTATCGTGTTATTAGGCCTAGAATATTTTGTTCAGTATTGTTTTTTTAATTTGTCAAAACTAACCGAACACTTGCTGGCTCTTTGTGATCTTTTGTGTCGTTTTCTTTAATGTATTTAATTTGAGTTTCCCTGTTTATTTGATTTAAGCTTCAATCATTAACATAGTATTTTTTCTACTCTACAGTTGTGTAAGTAATGCATATTTCAGTTTGTTTCATATGAAATTATGCGACGTAAAATTGTCATTTTTTATTTAAAAAAAAACAAGAGGACATTTCTAGGAAGCAGCGCCCCATTTTTTTCGAGCCAGAGTTTTTGCATATTTGAAATCATAATCAACATAATCGCTCACCATGAAGTGAATACACCGTCTTTTATGTAATAATGATGAATAATTTAGTAATGCTTTGATTTTTCTTCGTGAACGACAGAAATTAAAGCATGCTTTTTCTATAGAGCCAATGTAAAGGTGCAACGAGAGATTTCATATAGATGTTCCTTAAAAAATCGACGTACTGATTTTTGCCCTGATCTCAGGCTTTTCCATCAAAAATATCCCATATAAAAGAATTAGCTTAAACTGTTTCTTTGGTAACCAAAACTTGTGAAATTTCTATTTCGTATAGGGGCACATACAAAAATTTCAGCCTATGTTTACATGAAATATAAGCAAATCCACATCTCTTTTTTCTCTTTTTACGGCCATGTCTGTAGCGAATACAAGGCAAGCTATCTAATCTATATGAATTACTATTATGACACCATAATTTGGGTTCCTCAAAATCTCTCGTTGCACCTTTAGTCAATAAGCCTATCCGCTACACAGGTTTTTCCATGTTGTACATGTAACATTTTTGTTAAATTTTGGTTTTAGGGTTAGAGGGTTCCTGAGTGATGGTCATAAATAAAAAAATTGTCTCCAAAGCAAAAAATCAAAAACAACAAAAAACACGAAGTGTAAAATTTTAAGGGGGTACGTATGAAACTCTTTCCCGCGACATATTTAGTCGGCCACAATTAAATAAATAAAAACTTTCCTTAAAAAACGAATGCGGTAAAATGCGATTTGAAAACCTTTAGCGAGCGTTCAGCGGACATATTTTTGGCCTAATAGAAAAAACGAGACCACGCACCTTCACACTATACCAGTCCTATTAATCCTTGGCATATCCAGGGAGAAAATACAAATACCGATGAAATCTTGTCCCCATATCGAGCCATTAGTCGATCAGTAATTCCCAAATTATGATTCTGCCATCGACATTTACTGGATATCTGGGTAATGGATACAGCCTATTTACAGATCCTCACCTTCGCTAAATCCATAACTCCCTCAGGTTCGGATTTGGATTCAATCCACATTCAGGTTTATTTCATTTAGAACGAAATGATCCATATAACAATAAAATATATTCCAAGGCATCCTCAAGTTGCAAGTGCTGTAGCTTGGAATTCCAAGAAACGGGTTCATCTCCACTTTGTATAGCAATTCACTACATACACACACAGGTGTCTGCTTGACCATATACGTGGTAAATCGTTGATTACACAGCTTGCTCTCGTTTACACGCATTAGCCGGTAATTTCCATCAAGCAAGTATCTACTCTTATATCAACAGGGTACTGAGTCCAATGACCGAGTATCACAATATAAATGTACATATATATCCACACTGTTCAAACTGTGACAACAACATCAACCACACACCTATACCAATGAAAGCTGCAGTACGAAATGCTGATGCGGGGACTTGAAAAATGCGATCAATATTGAACCTAATCTTCATCATTATACACATCAAAGAATGTTTTTGTCCAGTATTGCTTTTTAAAGACGCTTAATTCACACCATTCCTACAAACTTTGAATACAGTTATCCGGCTTCATCGGTATTTGATTATATTGTGAATGAGCAACTAATTTCAACCACTCCCATTTCGTGCAAAATATGGAGCGAAAAAGCATAGGGTGACGTCCCAGATGTGTGTTTAAGTCGGATATTACACTCGTAACTCTCATTCGGTGGCTGAGAATGGCTTCTGGGCTACGCCCCTCAGCCAATTCACAGCCACGAACGGAGAGTAACTCGTGTAATCTCCTTTACATAATGATGTGCATGAGCAAGCGATTCTATGAGAGGACAGCCTTAAGTAACGCCGATGTTCTGAACACCTTGGTATGCTGGAAGATTTGATAAATAGATGAGTGTCTTATATTGGACTGACAGTATGCTTTTTAGGTTAAGAACGAAATATATATATATATATTATACGTTGCCTTTTATGCGATAAATTACACTGTTTGGTTATCTGTTAATTTAAACTCTTCATTCGCTCATATATCACCAATTTGATATTTCTGATGAACAATTAAACTGGGCATGCTATCATCCGTAACTAAAATGCAGGGCTGGTTTATAACCATTGTTGGCAATTTGTGTGTGTCTAGTCATGGTCATACATGTGCTCATCGGATAGGCCAAAATTGCTATTTTTTCGCTCAGTTTTGATCACGGAAGACCACCGCACACGATTGCCGTTTATCAATGGTTTTGCTAACCAGAATTTTTTGTTTTCCTTAAGTTCCGGATAACGCAACCCTTTTAACCATTTTACTCGTTTTCGATATAACTTTAAGAAGCGTTTCATTTGTAAGATGTTTTACAGTATGCCCGTAGAGATATTATTCAGACTCAATCCAAATAAAGTTGTTTCGCTTTGAGTTTTCAAGTTGAACCATTACATTGGTGAATTATTTCCACGCCAGATAATGGTAATTGGTATATTAGATGGTGGAAATTGGCATAGGTGTGGATAAAGCATTTACAGTCGATAGACTTTCTTGTGAGACGTTTTTGTCGGTGTCTTTTGCCTTTGGTGGTGAAAGACTTTGGGTTAGTTCTTTCTCATTTGAATGTAGTTTTTTTTATTTGTGGAGATGACTATCGTGCTTTATATGGTATTCTTTTTATTTGAAAAAGCATCCAGTCAAGTTCTCTTTGGTTTGGTACATATGATTGAATAACCACAATCTGTTCATGTGTCAGATTGACGCCTCCTTGGTGTTACGGCACCGCCGATGTTTTGCAGAAGACCACATGGAAGTGTCATCTTGTGCATACTTGAGGTGTTAACCTAGTAAACTCGGTGGATTGTATCAATGATGTCTTCGAGTTTCCAAGTCCTGTTGGCTTTGCACCAGGTCCCTTTGTGTGAGATATTAGATGACGACTCCTGACGCATACCTCAGGGTGTAGCTTGTTGTGAGCGATTTGAAGCAAAGGCAGAGTCGTAAAATTGATATGAATGATATATGGTTTCTGCGGACGTGGGCCTAGTCTTGTATGGCCAATCAGCGTTCGGTATATACGGGCAGCATTCGGTAAACAGCACCGCCCACGGCAAAAAATGTCTCAATTTGTGGTTGATACTTGGTATCGTTAGAGAGGTTTGATGTTTTGATACGGGATAAATACATCATCCCAGTTATTGTAGTATATTCTGGTGTAACTTTTAGATGTCGATATAACAAGGAAATGATTTCATACGTTTTATTAGTACACTTGAGCAACCACATTAGAGGGTTTTTCAAAGTCTGTTTATGTTTCATCCACAGGGCCCCCGTGGTGAGTATAACAAATAGCAAATTTAACTGATCAAAATAGTTAAATGTACATAGCATTCCTTAATAACATATATAAAGGAAAGTAACAGGATCTTTCTTCTTAGATCTAAAAAGGCCTTTTGATACGTAAAATCATATCTACTTCTTTAGTACATTAAAGAAGTATGGTTCACTGGAATGCATTAAATTGGTTTAATTCTTATCTAAAAGAATAGATCACCGCTGTTTATATTAATTCTGTACTTTCAGACTTTAAAATTTGATATTGGGTACCTCAAGGATTCATTCTTGGTCCTCTTTTATTTATAATTTTTGTGAATTCTTTACCTGAATCAGTTTCATGCAATGTGTTATGTATGCGGATGACACTACCCTTTTATTCAGTTCATCTGACCGCATCACCCTGCAAAATGAGCTTAACCTAACTTGACTAAAATTGGGCTCATTGGTTCAAGTCAATAAACTTACCTTGAACATAAAAAAGACTAACTTCATGTTGTTTGGAAATCAACAGACCTAAATATTATAAAAATATTCCGTAATGTAATGAAATGTTTCTATTGAAGAGTTCACTCATCCAAGTACTGGTGTTATTTTTGATCCGTATTTATAGTGGAGCAATCATGCCGATTATGTTTGTCAAATGTTTTCCAAGAGAAGTGGTGTAATCAGGAGAATTAGCATATCTTCCTCATACTACAGTTAATATGCTTGCCAAAGCCTTGGTCTTTCCTCATTTGACTATGCAAGTTTCTGTTTTGGTCAATTTCAATACTGGGCACCATAATGATCTCCAAATTTTGCAAACAGACTTGCCCGTGTCCTTTTGTCTGCAGACCTCGAACCTCGGGGTGGACAAAATGATGAAGACCTTGGTTGGACTAATCTGAGGAGAAGATGAATTATCAGATTTTAATTTTAACTTTTAATGTCTCTTAATTTTTCTCCCTTATTATAAATCTCCTCTTGTTTTACTTTTACCAGTGCAACCCATTCTAAAGGCACTCGTAGTCAGGCTCAGAACATTTTGATCATTCCATCATGGAATAACATAAGCTGGGGTAAAAGAACATTCCAGTACAGAGCCGCTGTACTCTGGAATAAATCTACCCACAAAGGCACACGAAAGTAAATTAGATTTCTATGAATTTGGTTACTTTAAAAAAGGGCCATAACCACATGATATCCTGTTTACATATTTTATGTTGTAGTAATATGAAATGTGTGTGTGTGATTGGTAATGCATATGTGGGGGTGTTGTAGGTGTACATGCATGCCTTGTGTTATGTGTGCATGTGTACATTTGTATGGTATGTATGTTGTGTATGCGTTGTGTGTGTGTGTACCGGCTAATCTTCAAAAAGGTGCACAGGGTTATTGTATGTATCTATGACTATCTTACATAGCACAGACATGTATACATGTAATATGTGTTATGTAAGATTATTAAATAATTTATTTTTCTGTATACTTGTATTACTTTAATTATTGTTATAAGGTTTCCTGCGGGAGACCAATACATTTGTATTGAAGAATTTCTGAATAAATAACGATAAATAAAATAAAAAATAGCCCCCCAAGCAATACGTTATAAATGATATTAGGTTTTTATTACCGTATAGAGGTGCTTACGGGGTAGGAATGCAATAAAGAATAGGGAATATTTGGTATGAAACTCCACGGAGAAGTTGCCAACCCTACTGCGCGGCAGGGTGCCCGACCTTGGCAAGATGCAGAAGGGGAAAAAATATCAAAGTAAAGATGTTGTGATGCCAAGATATAGTTGGATACAGGAAAGACATAAGGGATAAATCCGAATCCGATGGGCCTACTATATACCTGCAACATGGAGACGCATACACCAGTTCACAAAATTGCACAAGTCAACGATATATATTCGGGGGGGGGAGTTGCACAAGATGTAAAATATCATTTTCACTGTATTTAAAGAATGTGTTGTTATCATCAATCGGGCTATAGGAGGGAGGCTTATGGTATAATGGCAAGACCGGTTTCGTTGTGCGGGGTGTTCGCAAAACTCATCAGTTGCAGGTCCTTTTTAATGGCGAAGGGGAGATACGGGGATGGTTTGCTAGTGAAAAATGAATGAAACATATGACTATTTTTCATACACGATGATGCAACGTAGGTCCGTCATGTTATGTGTTCGTATGCTATTGTGCTACGGCCTACATGCAACATTGGTGTCTTTTACGGTGTGAATCTTATTTGATGTAGTTCATTCAGTCATTCAACAAAACTTTTAAACCCGAATTTATTTGTTTCAGCGCACTTTTTGGTTGGCAGGTGTCAATTGGTTTAACAAAAATATGGTTACGGTTAGATATTAAGCAAGAATCTATTCGTATAAATTCGCTTAGGCATTTATAAATCGATCCAAAGACTTAGAAGCCCGCATTGTTTATTGTAGCGCATTCATAAGATGGCGTGGGTGTTTAAGTAGTAGGATATCTCCTATAGAACATCGGCAAGCATTTGTTATATAATGATTGAGCAAGCGATTCTATGAGAGACAGCCTTAAGTAAAGCCATGTTCTGAACACCTGTGTATGCTGGAAACGAATTTGATAAATAGATGAGTGTAGTATAATGGACTGACAGTATGCCTTTTTTTTTAGGTATAGCAACGAACTATCTATATATATATATATATACGTTGCCTTTTATGCGATAACTTACATGTTGTATCTTGGTTATTTAAACTCTTTCATTCGCTCATATATCACCATTGTATTTTCTGATGAACAATTAAACATGGGCATGCTATCATCCGTAACTAAATGCACTGGTTTATCAACATTGTGGCAATTTGTGTGTCTAGTCATGGTCATACATGTGATCATCGGATAGGCCAAAAGTTGCTATTATGTTTTAGCTCAGTTTTGATCACGGAGGACCACCGCACACGATTAGCCTTTTATCTAATGGTTATGATGACCAAATTTTGTTTTCCTTAAGTTAGGATAACGCAACCCGTTTAACATTTTACTCTTTCGATATAACTTTAGAGCGTTTCATTTGTAAGAGTTTACAGTATGCAACGTAGAGATATTATTCAGATCTCAATCCAGAATAAAGTTTGTTCGCGTTTGATTTTTCAAGTTGAACCATTACGATTGTGCAATTATTTCCACGCCAGATAATGGTAATTGGTATTATTTTGATAATATAGGGTTGAATATATAATTATCATTTTATTGCGACGCCATCTTGGATTTCTCAAAATGACCAAGGATTCCCAGGTGGCACCCGACTATTCTTATTGACCTAGTGCTAGCAAGTCTTGGATCAGCCTTTGAGCACAGCCACAGAGCCCCCTATTATATTAAAAATAATAGGGTCGTACATAAAATGTCCGTGATTTCAGCGATTTTACATGGTTCTCATTATTTTAGTTTATGCAAGGCGAATTCTAAAATATGTGTGTCTGACACATTTTCTCCTTTTAAGAGCATTTCAAAATTTTTGCAGCTTGCAATCAACATTTCATAGTGATTTTTCACTGATTTTTTGGTTCACGAAAAGCGAATTCCAACAGATTTTAAACGTGTAAAAAATCCGGATTTGAGGACTAAATTTTACGAAATTTTAATGGTTTGAAAAAGGAGAACATTGAATACTTTTCTCTGCTGAAACTAGATTAACGTAAATATTTTAAATTTTTATGACAGGTTTATAATCCAATTTTGTGGGGCCCAATTTTCTGTGGATGAACTTTAAAACAGGATTTTGTATGTGTAACAAGGGTTCCCTATTTGTTGCCTGCACTGTTAAAAAACATTTTCTGTAATTTACCGACATTTCTGTCGCGAAAATTTCCAGACGTTTTTTTCACTAAGTTTTACCGACTTTTCCGTAAAACAAGAAGCCTTTGTCCAATTTGCAAAACTTTGTACCCAGGGTTTATTACCGAAATTTTGCCTCAGATTACGGAAACATCCGTAATTTAAAATACAAAAGTTCTGGAAATTTGGCGCCAGAAATGTTCGTAAATTCCCCGTAAATTAACAAGTTCAAATTTTTTATGTTTTCTTCATCATGGCGGCGTAATATAAAACTCCAACTTCACAAGGAAATAAATATCACATTGAAAGAGTTGAAGAGGCATTTCTTATAATTTTTTTTAGGAATTTAAGAAAAGAATATTCCTTAAAATTTGATGTCCGTTAATTTACAGACATTTTAACGGTGGGGGGCTTGTACCCAAACTTGATCAGAATCCGCGCCAAACTGTAGCTTAGGGATCCTAGATTCAGTCCGTTATACTGTTGATTTAGATGTCAATAGTGGTCCCATTTTCCGGTGACTTCATCAAACCTTTCCCAGACCCATAAGTCGCCATTTCGTGGTTGTTTTGAATAGCAAGCAGGAATGCGTATAAGCCCTACCATGGGTAACTAAAAAAATGAACTTAACATTATTGTGCTACTTAGAAAATGTTAATTTTATATAGTTTTATAACTTGCAGATTACTCCATTTATAACATATGCATTTTCACTTGGAAAATATAAAGTTAGTTAAAGTTGACATATTTTTGGGGTTTTTGATGATAACAGGGATCCCATTTTATTGGGAGTACGGTGTATGAGGAACGTACTTTTTAATAACTATTACTTGAATTTAACTAGCTGCTGTTACTCCAAACCTTTGTTTTCATCCGATTAGTATTTACTGACTTAAAGTATATTATATACAAGGGTACAAACTTAAGTAAATATGTAGTACTGAATAGTACATGACACATATACCTTTAGACGATTAAAAAGAACAATAACTTTACGTTTGTATCCGGGCGTTGTATACTGACTCTTGTCAACTCACCTGATATGAGCATGTTAAATAGACTGCAAAATAACTGCCATAATTGTAATTTGATATAACCAATTGACTTTGACGACTGAACTTAATTCCAACAAAGCGTTAATATTATTTTATTATAAGCAAATTTGATGGTAGATTTTCAATGATGCTGTGATAAAAATGTGTTTTAATAATGAATAAACGTACAATGAAATTAAATTTTACTTCCGTGAAAGTAACATTGGCATGCACATCTTTCTTCAAATTAACACCAGTAAACACAAATCTACATATAAATCGACAAGTAACAATGTTAGTTGACAATACTCTATGTAGACTTCCAATTTTTGTAAAAAGTTAAGTTTTATTATATTGGTTTGTCAATTACTTCAATTTAATTACAGCTGATATTACATTTCAGTGATTTTAAGCATTTTCAGTGATTTTAGAGTATTGTAGAAAAAAGGCGAATTTTAAAATATTTACGTGTATAAACGCGACTCCCTGCAGGCCTGGGACTGATTTAAAGACATTTTCAATGTTAATAGAAAAGAGCAACTGAAATACCTTTTCTGTAAGGGGATCTAAATTGTCCTAAAAGATATTTAACTTTTTATATAGGTTTTATAGGAAAAAAACTGCTATTTTTTCAATGAAAAGCATTACAACCCAACGCAACATTTTTTATACATGTATGTAGGAACGCGACTCTCGAAAGCTCTGAATTTTGCAGATTAGAACGTTTAATAGAAGAGCATTACTTTTCTAGGGTCTAAGTTTTTCGATAAGAAATTTATTTTTTTTATGAAGATTTTATGCAAAATCAGCTATTTTTCAATTGGAGAGATCGCCGGAAAATCTGTCTATAGCGTTAGTTCACCAAAGGAATATTGTGTAAAACTTGCAAAACTGCAGTAAAGGTAATTAGAGTAATCAAGTGACTTTTGCAAGACTGAAACTGAATTCCAACAAAATGATAACTTAAGTTTGTGATATACTAAAAAAAAATAAGTGTGCTTAGTAAATAGTAACTGGGACTCGAAAATGATTAACGTGAATCTAATTCCATGATTTTTTAATACCAATAATAAAGCTCAATTGTCAAAGATACGTTTTACGTGCCCCCCCCATCCATGCCACTAATTAAAACTCCCCTTAAAATAGTAACTGATATATGATTTCATCATACTTTAACTTGACATAACTTCATCCTACGATACTAATTTATAAGCAACATTTTACGTTAACTCCGTAAATTATGAAGTTAACAGATATCCGAAAATCGCCGACTTATGCATTATGTTCCGTACTTGGAACATATAGCAGTCATTGTCAGTATATTGGCGTCATTGCCGTACAGAGTAGTTTTAAAACAGTGACAGTTTTTTCTCAACGTTTTCACCAGTTTTGTAACAAGATATCGGAGTAAATAAATTTCTTTAAACATGTATATCTCCATACTTTTGAGAAAGTGGAACGGAAAAGAGTAAACTTTTTTTACCACTATTTATTCATTGAAAAAAAAATACTGTCAATTTTACCAAAAAATCCTTACAAACCCGGTAAAAAAATTACAGTATACTGTAAAGAATTAATCAAACCACTTCAAACACATATATTTGTGAGTTTTAATACAGGGATTGTGAATGTGCCTGAAAATAAAAAAAACACTGATGACCACGCTATAAAACTTATTCCAAGTCCTATCAACAAATTTTTACGGTGCATAGGCCTATACTGTAAAGTTACAGTTTATTGTAAATTCATCAAACGGTAAAATATACAGTAACATTGAATGAAATCATGTAAAACCTAATCGTCAATTTATAGTAACGGTTGAGCAAACGCACTAGCGCATGCGTCGAACCGGGCATTTCGAGATCCCGGAAAGTGGTCGTTTTGAGACGTAAAACACATCCAATTTGACGTCTACTGGCCTTAGCCGAAAATATCACAAATGATTAATGTTGGAAGCAAGATCGAACGCGATTTAAGGTGAAAATAAAAAACATACATGTTTATATCTGGTGGCAATTAGTTACACGGACGAAATTGTGTTAAATAAAAAAAAAGAATGTTTTTATACCATGTAGTAAACAGTTGAAAATTTGCCGAAAAAAAGGCAAAATTTTCGTCCAAATTGAAACAGAAAATTGGCAAATCTCAAAGCCATTTTTTTGGAAATTTGGGCTTCAAAAGAATAGACCTGGCAATGGCTAAATATGTCCTTACACGTAAAACTTTTCGTGCAAACAGTAGCCTAAGCATTTTTTTAAAAGAGAAGTTCTGGATCAAAATTTGATGATGGCCGGTTCCGCCAGGGCATTGGTAAAATGCAACACGAGACGGTGCTATACGTGCGCGGTGTTGGATATGGAACTTCCTTGTCATCACGGTGAGCAGTTTACTACCAACGAAGGGATCCTCCGGCCTCCTACTCCTGCTATCTACTGCCCTGATGACGAAATTGGTGGCTGATTCATGGATGTCGAGGACAATTTCTTGGACATATCAAAAGTTTGGAAATGCAGCATGATTGTGTAGCAAGGCAGCTACATGACTATCTTTGGTCTATGCATGTGGGAGGTAGTGAATAAACTTCTAAGTTCAAAGCCTGGAGATTCTAATTCATCAATTGGGAACTTCATGTGCGATAGTAACCATAGTAAATACAACAACCATTACAAATTCTTTTGACTATAAAGCAGATTTTATTTTGGGGTGTGTCGGAACCTCGCAAAAAGTGACCTTTTTTTGTTAAATTGGCCCTAACTCCCTAAAATGGTCCTTTTTTTTTTTTATTATTTTTTGAACATCTGATCACCAAACGGGACTTTCTTGTCAAATAATCTTTAAATTTGGACCTCATTATGAAAACAATGAGCAAAATTTGGACTTTTGTTGATTGGGGGTCCTTGCACCCCCCTGCATATGGTGAATCCGTGATTCCTTGGGGTCCCCAGTCACCGCGGGTCACTAAATCACAAGCCACAACCCATGGGTAGGCCTATGGCAATTTTTGGTGACCGCAGGACCCGGCCTGAAAATTCTATGTATAAAATTAAAAGTGTCAAATAAATAAAGTGCTAAATTCCTCAGGGTCATTTGTGTCAGTGGGTCACAAACTATCCCCCACAAAGCACCCACCATCCAGTGCTAATTATGTTAGAAGGGGCTTAGGCTGGTGCGACTAACTAGTAAGTGGCATCATAGTGCATACAGGTCTACCTTAATGATCTGGTATATAGGTTGATAAGTAGCATCACTGCTCCATCAGTTGGCGCCATAACTAGGCCAATCCAGGGCTAATGTACACAGTACATAGCCATTGGGCTGATTGCATGATCTACTAGTACTAGTGCTAGTGCAATTTAGCTTCCATGCCTCAGTGACGTCAACAAACCAGGCAGGTATTTCTTGTTGCTTCGTTAATGTGTGTTCGGCCGTACTTTTTTCAGTCACAGCTCGGTATTTTAACGCTTCAAGCAATGGATATCTCACTGACTCGCGACTTGAGGAAGATTAATGCACTATAGCTAGGATAGGATAGTAAGCATTGGTGCATACTAGCCTAAACAAGCACCCGAACACATATCTAGGGTTAATACACTAGGCCTAGCTAGGGCTGGGTAAAAAAAATCCCTAGTCATAAGGTTCGGTAGTCTGATAGAGGTCATTAAGAAAAAAAAATAAAATCGCTAGTCATAGGGCCTAATTAAAAAGGGGTTTCGCTAGTCATAAATTGAAAAAGGTGTTCGCTAGTCCTAAATGAAATTTACCCCTAACCCCTTATGTCTAAGTGATTTTTTTAAACTGCTAGCAAACCCTTTTTCTGTTTATGACTAACTTAGGACTCTGGCAACCTTGACTTGGTAAAGGACCCCCTTAGGCTGATCATCATTCTATGCTAGTAGCTCTGTCTGTTAGCCTAACTTGGAATCAATCAGAAGCAGATACCAAATGTGCATTGAATCACAACACACACACATTTGTAAGCCATAAAATCCCGGGCCATAACAACACACAGGCTTTTCGAATTACCCAGTGGCACAGGTGCAACTGTCATTTCCTCTCTGTGCTTGGCGTAGCAGGGAGGGGGCTTCAGGGGGCGGTCTAGCCGCCGTCAAATTTGACAAAATCGTTGCAAAATCAGCCTAATTTGGACAAATTTAGGGCACAAAGACAGTCTCAGCCTCCCGTCAAATTACAATCCCTGCTGCACCCCCTGCTGTGGCATGTCACTACTTGTCAACCTCTCTTTTGGCCATTTAACTTTTTTTCAATCCTTAGTGCATGGGCCAAAAATAATGTGCATGTCATGAAAATTAAAAATTGTGATTCTGTAAATATTCACTTTTTAAGCTTTTTTTTCACATAGAATGTAATTGGCTGTTTAAAATAATAACATTTGTACTGGAATGTCAAGAGCCTAAACGTACCAGAGTCTAAATGAATGTTAGTAGCCTGTTTACCATCAGCCTGTGCATGTACTTTCACACTGTGCAAATGTGCATGTAATTTTCAAAGATGGAAATCTAAATTGTAATTCAAAGTCTGACAACACACCATGAACTTTTAACATGTTATTGAGAATATGCACAATACTCTATTATGTCGAATTGTAGGCGTAACTAATCATGAAACTATGTGGGGAAAATTGCAGTTTTCTCCTGAAGAAAAGGCTAACCACAAGCTAGTAGCATCAGCGTAGCTAGTACAATCAGCCTGATGTTAAATGTGTCTTTCATGATTCCAGCACTTCCTGTTCTATTCATTTTTATTAACATCGTGAGAAAAGCTTATTTTAGTTGATTGTGAGCTTGCAGTTTTGTTATGAGCAATTCCCTGTTTTCCAATGGTCCCATAGGCCACTAGTGCTGTAGTGCTGTTCTTTACAGACAGAAAATGCAAATTGCCAATTTCTTTCCGTACAGATACGACAATTGCACTGGTAGGCCCTACACATGGATTAATTAATACTAACAGTTCAGATGATATAAAATTTTTTTTAACTTTTTCAATTTTTTTCAGTTAACTGTGGTGTGGGGGGGTGCACTATGTTGTGACACTGCCCCTTACCTTTTCACAAATAGGTTTTGGTAATCGTGGTAATATGCACTATTTCTATTTTTACACAGTGGCTATGCCTACTTGTACAAGCTAACATGAAATATTTTGGATAACTTTAGTTTTTCTAAGATAAATTGGTGCCTTGCCCTGTTTTGTGTTTTAAAAAAACCAATCTAATTCGACACACTCATCAGTGATTTGAAAATATTTGAATTTGCAGGAATAAGCTTCAAAGTGAAGGATAAGTCTGTAGAAAATTCGCATAAGTTACCTTTCCACTTGTAATAATTACAGAAAAGAAAGAAAACGGCATTGTTCCACATACGATTCTCACATTCAATTACGTGTTGTAGTAAGTGTCCGAATGACTAAAATCTCCGATCTGGCCTTATTAGGGTGCTTATGGTTTATCATTTGCAGGGTATGTTAGGATACTAACTGTACATACATGCAAAACATGATTTTTGATTATTGTTTTTTCGATTTGCTGATTAGCAAATCACTGATAGTGGGTCTTTAAATGATACTACATCAACATTTCATAGACGTTCCTGATCATTAAGCCACAATCTACAAATCACAGGACAAATTGTGCCACAACTACATGCACGTATCCAGCTGCCTGTGAGGAGGGAGGAAGAGCAGCCCGGGGGTCTAAAAATGGAGAAGAAAGACGACCCCAAGAAGGAGAAGAAAGCGTGGCCATTGAAATAGGATCAAATTGACACCAAATGAAAAAGAAAACCAAGGATGGAATTTCAACCCACCTGGACCAACACTGAGCTATTCCTTGGCCCTGTCAGCGGACCTAGCAAAAAGGGGGGGCTCCCTAAACCTCATGTCGTTATTTGGGTCGTTATACCCTCAGGTGTCAAGGTACATCCCAAAAATAACTAGTCTGGTGTTTGTGATAAATAGTGTGTGGCAAAATTAATGAAGAATTATGTGATGCCAACTAAGTTTATTTGTCTGTGTATTGTCTGGTCTACTTGTGCACAGAACAGGACTGCCAACATACACAAAAGCCCAACAAATGAGGAAGGAAACGGAAACATATTAATTGAGCAGGTGAGAGAATTGAGAATTCAAGCCAGGGCTGAATCTACATGAGTTTATTTCAATTTATCCTTTGCAGAAATTAAAAAGGGGAATAAAACAGATTCAGTGGTAAAAGATGTGGAACCTATTCAGTGTGTTGATCCCTTTCTTCTTCCTATATCAACTGTAACAAACCAACCTAAATTTAAAAACAGCAAAGCAGCAAATTTAACTCACTAATTAGTAGGTGATTTAAATTGGCATCTGAATTTGTGTGCGTAAGTAAATAAGGCCATTCTATAAAAGATGTAACAATAAACTTACTGAACAGTACCAAACAGCATGGGGTTCTATAGCTTACCAAAACTCTGAAAGGAAAAAAATGCTCAACAGTAGAGCTCCTATTCACCAGACAATTACAACCTTACAAAACATGTCTACTGCAAAATAGGGCATGCTATTTTGTTAATGTCAGTTGGGTTGATGTGCCTGAATCACAAGACAGCATAAGTTAGATAGAAGGTTAATTTCAGAGCACTAATGCTAGTTTCTAAAATCATTATTAAATCACTAAAGTGCACAAACAACAAACTTTGGCACTTTTTTAATGTGCTACTCTGGATTTAAAATTAATTTAGGCTTTTTAGCTTTATGTGCCCGAGTCTGCGCATGCCCAACCCACAAAAAAGTCATTTAAACCAGTGAACAGAAATTGCTACAAAAAACACCCCTACAAAAACTTCACTAAAGTAGGCCATACTTTGTGCAAGATTAACCCCTACAATCTGGTCAATCTATCCTCGGAGAACAGAGACTTGCACGTTAGGACAACTAGTATATAAAAGTCTTCATTTTGTGTGAATCCATGCAAAAAAAACCAGTGGAGAGGGTCCAACTGCAAAGAAGTTTAGAGTCCAGAGTGATTGTCATTTTTCAACAATTAGGCCCACAGTAGAATTTTGGAGGGGTTATTTATATTAGACTTTGCAAAAGTGGACATTTTCCAAAATGTTTAGCTGTTTTGCCAATGTGGGGCATGGCAAAAGGTGGAAACTGTTAACCAAAATTTCAACCTTTTCATTTAAAAATCCCCTTGGAACAATCCTTATATTTTCTTGCTTGCGCACTTGAAAGCAGCATGGGTTACAGCAAAATTATCAACAAAAGTAGCCATGGATTGTCCCTTAAAGTGAAGCACAGGCAATTTCCATCAGCAAATTAAAAAAATTCCTCAAAGCAATACAAAAAAACTTTTTAAGAAGGCGGCAATTTCAATTTTTGCACAGTTTGTGTCAGTTAATGTTATTAAAGGCGCTTGTTACGATCATCTTTGGGACCCTGCTGATTTACCCGAAGTAGTATCAATTGATATTCTATGACAGGCGCGTATTTTTCTCATTGTCGTCATGAAATTGAGCCCTCACATCCATTTCATTCCCAGATCATAAACAACAAACAGCCCCCCGTTTTAGTGGTAACCATCAATTTAGCCCAGTATTGAATAGGGGCTTGACAAACATGCTTTATTCGTCTACCATCAAAACCCGCAAGTTGTTTCCAACAGGTACTTGATGGGGGGTGTATGTGCAAGTGCCAGGATCTCATAATTCAGTAGAGAACCCACAATTTAAACATAAATCGGAAACAAGTACCTTTAGCTATAATGTGAATGACTCAAATTGTTGTAGGCCTATTCATCATAAAAAGAAGGGGTTTTGCTATCAGAATCGAGAATCCCTGATAAATCAAGTTAAAGGGCAGTGCTGCAAACACCAAATTTCTGCCCGTCCAACCCACCACACGGAAAAAGGGTTTTTTTGTCTTACTGACTTGTGCGAACTAACAGAAAAAAAACAATGGATTATGGTTAAATTTAAAATTTATGATTAGTCAACCCTTGCAATTTTTGACTAGCGGAACCCTTTTTCAATGACTAATGAACCCCTTTTTAATTATGACTTGCGAACCCTTTTTAATTTATGACTAGCGAAAACTTTTTGTTAATGATTAATGAACCTTGACTAGCAACTATTATGACTAGGCATTTTTTACCCAGCCTAGCTGGGACACATTTTAACCCCGGACGTATTGCACTGATGCCCCACGTAGTTATGATCTCTCGAGTCAGCAACGTAAGTGCGAAATCAAGTGGCCGAAGCTTTAAATCACGAGCTTGACTCTAAAAGTGTGCCATACAAGAAATGCATGATTTTTTGTTGATTCCCCTCAAGCTAAATGGCACTATAGAAACATATGCACCAGGCTAGGCTAGTACGATTAGCCCTGGGTGTGAGCCTAGTAGGCCTATGCGCTGATGCTATAACCTATACTAGTAGCATGCCGCCTCGACGGCTCAGTGTTAAAACGCAAAAAAGCGCAAAGCTATAGTGAAATTGGCAGCCTCAACGAAATAAACATGTCTGTTGAGGCTGAATTTGGCAACCATCAAACCAAAATAAACATGACACATGCCAGTTTATCTGTTATCACATCGCTTTCGCTTACACGTTTTACACTAAGCCCCTGACTAGTACATCAGCCTAATGTTAGCTTGTATACCCTGATCAGGAGCAGATCCAGGGAGGGGGCGAGCCACACGGGGGGGGGGGGGGGGGGGCACTCAACTTTTTCAGGGGAGTGGAATGTGCGGGCCGATTTCGAACTTGGGGGCTTGGGAACGATTTTGTCTCCGAAGTAGGGGCTTGGGAAACTGAAATTTTGCAGGCTTGCAGGCTTGGGAGCTGAAAATTTGCTAAAAAATTCGGGCTTCTGAGGCCAAAATTTTCTGCAAAGGGGACCTAAGAAACTGAATTATGCTTCACTGGGGGTCTTGGGAACGGCTGGAGAGATGCGAAAAGGGGGTATTAAGGGCAGAACCTACCCGCACCTCTTTCCAATGTAGTGCCCCCCCCCCCCGGGCGCGCGAGCCCTCCCGGTAATTTGCAAAATCTTGAAAATTCAGCCCATTTTGGCACCAAGTTTCAGGCTTCACCCACGGAATTTTGACGTTTTTCAAATCCTGGATCCGCCCCTGCTGATACTTACTAATATAACCTACTAGCTAGTTGCACCAGCCTATACTTGTGTTCAAATTTATAGCATTGGATGGCGGGGTGGCCGTTTAGGATCCAGGTTGCAGGAAAAAAATGGCAACCTCAAACCAGATTCACTTTTACTTCAACGCTACACTCAGTGTGGCAATAATCCCAGCCACGCGCCACCAGGCACAGTGATAAAGGGGTGCCCTGTTACCCATAGTTATGCAAATAGACTTCAAAGATTGGACCTGGCCATGGATGGACTATCCTGTGTTAAACTGAGTATTGGGTGTATCACTATGTATACTATAGCCTAGGACAGACGTTCCACTCGACAGAATAACCTACGGCTTATTACTTAAGTTGAGGGCTAAGCTTATGGCTAATTAGACATTTCTAGCCACCCCGGGTAGCCAAAACATGGGCTTTTTGATGATTTCCTCTTTTTGATATGTACAGAATGCCCTCGAAGTCAGTTCCATCATCAGCAGTAGATAGCGGGAGATAGCCGGATGACAGACAGTTCCATATCAACACGTATAGCGCTGGCGTGTGCACTTTACAATGGCTGGCAGAATCGGCCATCATCAAAGTTTGATCCAAAACTTCTCTTAAAAATTGACAGGCTACTGTTGCACGAAGTTTACGTTTAAGGACAATATAAGCATTGGTGTTGTCTTTAATTTTGAAGCCCGAATTTCCTAAAAAAATGGCTTTGAGATTGCGATTTGTCTGTTCAAAATTGAAGACGAAAATTTTGCACTTTTTTCGACACATTTTTCAACGGTACGCATGGTAAACATTTCTTCTCTTTTGTTTCACACAACTTCGCGGTGTAACTAAACTTGCACACAGCTATAACATGTATGTATCTATTCCACACCATTAGTTCTGGTCGATCCGTCTCAAAAAAATAATTAAAAAAAAAATTGCGATATTTTCGGCTTAGCAGGAGAACTTTTGGGCTGTTACGTTCAAAACGTTCCACTCCGGGATCTAAAGATTCCCGCGTTCGAGCATGCGCTATGCGTTTGCTCTAGGTGAACATTTATAGTGAAGATAAGCACGCGGAAATGAAATGAAACTCCTATAAACATGATTCGTCAAATTCATAAAATGATTAACTTCTCCCGGGAATGCTACCATGTGAAATATGGAGGAAAATACGCGGAAGAAAATCTATATGGTCAGCATTCAAATATCACACCCTGATTTTGATTCCCTAAACAATGTACGCGAGTTCATCGCCTGACTATTAATTTACTCTATTATGACGCGTTTTGTACATGAGCAATGATATCTGGAATATAAGTGCTCCAAGTTAAAGTGCTCAACTACCTCCCCGGAGCCCTGTTATTATAATATTAAAGAGATATAGTAAGGAATTTTGGTCCAAACATGCTACACTTAATAAAATTTTTATATAGCGCGCGCAAAGTGTTAAAATACGCACTTTGCGCTCAATTGTCAAATCGCCAAATCCATACAAGATTCGCGCTGGTACTACTATCAGTAAGTAATTAGTAAGTCTCTTATACACCAGAACAATATCCTAAAAAAAACACTTGGATATCGACTGTATTATTTAATATTTTAAAAAAAAAATTACTTGATAAAATTTAGTCAATGAAATTTGTCAATAAAATTCAGTCAATAACATTTTTAATGAAATTTAAACGATAACTTTTTTCCGATGACATTGATAACATTCAGTTCATAACATTTTTAATGAAATTTATTCAATAAAATTCTTTGATCAATTTTCGACTCATTTTTTAGATGGAATTTATTTTTTTCCATAAAATTTGGACAAAATTTAGTCCACTACAATTTTGATAGTAGTCGATAAAATTCAGTCGATAACCATATTTTCACTTACGATAATTCAATAAAATTTTACTTGATCATTTTTTTTAAATATTTTGTTGATCAAATTTTTTATCTTGATAAAATTGCACTCTTTGTCATAAATATTCATTTTTTATCTAATTTTTCAATACGAAGGTTTACTTGCATAATTTAGTTGATCAATGTTTTTTTTCAATGAAATTATAATTGTTTTTCAATGAAAATTATTTGATTATAATTTACTGAAATTGGCTCATACATTAATGTACTTGCCAATTTTTTAAGATGAAAATACAAGATATGGGGAAATGCGTGCCATAAGATCTCAGTGTCGGTCATTCGTGTTGTAAACAATTATTTTGTTTATGGCCTTGTCATCATCGGTGGATTTATGCCCATTTTGTATGACCTCGCTGTTCGCTGTTCAAAATTTCTTATACATGTTGTATATCATTAGTATTTGTCTAAGTAATCCCTCTATTCGGTCCGATAGCTTATCCTATAACACCGCAAATACAGTACTGCGCACATGCATTGTTTCCCAATTCATCTTACCTTGCTATCAAATGTCGGAGCTATGAACAAGGGTTTCAATCATCGGCTGACAGATTTTGGCCTCAAAAAGATCGGTATTCACATTGACCGTTTTACATGGTTTATTTTTCATGTTTTTTTAAATGTCATAATCCTGATATTTTATTGTTATAATTGTGGTAGACTCAATTACCACAACACTCAGCCTCACATCAATTACATCATCTCTGCTGTTACAGATGCCCT
>JAMKCH010021566.1:0-21345 GCA_023653785.1 Ophioderma brevispina
ATTTTTGAGATAAGTAGTTTTGCCATAGAAGGGCCGCACGGGGAGGGTGGAACTCTAGTTTTAAAGGGACATAATAGCATGAAAAAAAATTCCAGAAATTGCCACAAACTGCCACCTCCCTCCTGGAACTCTTCCTGTTTTGACTGTTTTTACAGAATGTAAACATCCAAATTGTTTTCAAACTTGTGGAAGTGATTTCAGTAAGGGTCCTTTTCATTATGTCAAGTTTTTTTTATGCCATGATGTCCCTTTAATCGATAGCTCTAATACAATTAAATCCAAAATTTAGCACCCTGATTAAATCCCAGTGGCCCTGCTGCAGTTTGAACCGGGGACCTTCTGCACCAGAAGTGAATATCCTAACCAGGGGCCATGCTCCCCCATAGGGTGTTTGGAATGTGATCAATTGGTAAACAAATTCAAGACTGTTTCGGACTGATTAAAATAGGATGAATTCAGGTTGCCTGCCAAAAACTAAGCTTAAGGACACATTTAAGACTAAATACAACACTTTTGTTTTGGTAAATATTTACCATAGTTTATTATACACAAATTGTTGGTTCTACCATCTTTTCATGACTACGTCTTATCATCTACCGTCCCAATCTAGAATCGGGATGACAAACTATAGAGAACAAAAAGTTAAGCTCAGTCTTCAGTCAGATAACAGCTACCATCAACAGCTGAACTAGGATGCTCAATATACTACTACCACAAATGAGCTGTAAACCCACATTGGCTCTGTGTGTTTGTGTGTGCGTAGAGAGAAGTTAAAGGCCACCTACAGAGTGGTCCAAATTTCTCTGAGTAGACATATCAAAATTGTTTGAGGATATTTATTAACTACAATATCTTGTTGGGACCTGGTGAAAATGGCGTTGAAAACAAAGCAGAAGTGACAAAATGGTCGCCATCTAGAGAAAAAAGGTGAAAAACCGTAAGTCTATGGTACTCTGTCGGGATCACCAATTATATCCAAGATTGATACACTCAAACATTGAACAATGCACCCCGTCATGGGACATGGTATTTATTATCTCTTCTGTAATAAAAAACTTTCCTCAGTTGTAAATTGGCTCATTTTTTGAGCTAAACACTGAGCTGCAGCTTTCAAAAGTGAAAAAGAGAAATGCTCATCTATGGAGCTCAGACTTGGCCCATTACCCAGAAGCTTGAGGACAGGATCAAGGCTGTTACACCAAACTTACCATCAGCTGGAGAGATATTTCCAACAATGAGGTATATGGAGATATACTTCTATCAGAAACCATTAAATGGATTAGCAGCGATTTGCTAATCCAAAACATCGAAAAAATCATCAAAATTCATATTTTTGTATTTTTGTTACTGGCATGGATATGCAAACATATCCTGCAAGTGGTTGGCTTGAAATCTGTGGATTAAAGACAAGGCAGTACTTTTTATCTGATTCTTTAATTTCTATAGGTGCGTATCAAAATTCTGACTTGAGATCAAAAAAGCCATTCTCGGTGAATATCCCAGATTTTCAGCAAGATATTTTGCACCATGATCAATGCAGTTTGACCTCAAACACAAACATTATTGATCTTTGTGTTTTCTGTGCTAGTGTAAACCATGAACAGCTGTTTATTGTAGATTTTGAGACGTCATCGCTGTATGTCTATTTACGGGAGACGGTATGACAAATTTCCTCAAATACTTCATTTTTTCACTATTTGGTGGTTTGTTTCTACATTAAAGCAGTTATATGGAATTGTACACACTTATCCCTGATTTATAAGTTAAAACAAATGCATTTCCACATTTTTCGATTCTCTCGCATTATCGCTGCTAATCCCTTTAAAGAGAGACGTCTCCAGTTTGCCGGTCACTGCCTGCAGACAACTGACCGACCTATCTCTCACCTGGGTTTCTGGACACCACCTGGAGGAAAACCTAGCTGTGGCAGGAGGAAACTTAGTTATCCTGATGTCATTGCCGAAGATTGGACTGCAGGCAGGTGAAATCCAGCAACCTGGTACCAATTTGTCGCAGCTGCTTATGAAACAAAACAGCCCGGTTGATTGTGAACATGCAGAGTTAGTGCGTTCTCATATTGCGGATTATATACCTCATATATAGATTCCTGTCATCTGATTGGTTAAAAGTGGAGGCATAAATTCAACTAGCTTCAAGAATTGAACCAAAAATGAACTATGCCCTGGGAGAGCGGGCATCTCATTCATGAACTATGCCCGGGACACCTCTTCCCAGCATAGAGACTGCCGTACGGACTATCCATCCGTATTACGAGTGTACATATTGAAGCTGGTGTAAGAGATGAATACAGCGCAAACTCGCCGGGGTCACATTTCTGTGTGTGAAGCAGACGATCGCTTTTTGGGGAATTTTTGTTTCACATTTACCACACAGTGCTGGTCCAGAAAAAAAAAAAAAAAAAAAATGCCCCTCGGCTTACGCCTCGGGGCATAGTATGGTTTCGAGATCACCTTGAGCCTATAGTTTCAACCATGCCCCTCAAAGCAGTCAATATTTGTATACTATGAATCTATGGGGCTTAAAGGTGCAACAAGAAATTTCAAGTTGTCCATATTTTCTGTGATATGTAGTGATTTGATATAGATTAGACCCTCAATATATTTTGAACCTTATGTTTTGCTAAAGAAATATCTTAAAATGAAAACAAAAAGTGATATAAACTTTCTATATTACTAAAAAAATCAACTTTGTGGGTTTGTTTGTTTGTCCAGCTAGTTAATGGGTAACTTGGCCGTGCTTTGAGGTATGGATATGAATTTTGGTGGTATGGTGGTAGAGCTTTGCCGTACGAGGTTTGTGGTAATGTTTTTGAGGGGTCATTTTGGGGTCAAAGGTCATCCAGGGGTCGTTATTGGGTAACTTGGCCGTGCTTTGACGTATGGATTTGAATTTTGGTATGGTGGTAGAGTTTTGCCGTACAAGTTTTGTGGTCACATTTTCGAGGGGTCATTTTAGGGTCAAAAGTCATCCAGGGGTCATTATCGGGTAACTTGGCTGTGCTTTGACGTATGGATATGAATTTTGGTATGGTGGTAGAGCTTCACCATACGAGGTTGGGGGTCGAAGGTCATCCAGGGGTCATTACTGGGGCGCTAATTAGGTCAAATACAGTACCTTCTGAAAACATTCCTGTATACTCATCTAGCGGGTATGGGGCCTGTGCACAGTGTGGGCTCCCCGCTAGTATATTTCAATAGAAAACAGCCTGATTTCGTATTTCTTCCTATAGGAAATTAGAAATTTCACAATTTTTGTACCAAAGAAACAGTTCTCACCTTAAAATGGGGATATTCTTGATAGAAAGCCTTACACCAGTGCAAAAATTGGAATTTTCAATTTTTTTTAGGAACACCTGTTATTTGAAATCTCTTGTTCTACCTTAAAACAAAAACAAATGCACTTCTTAGTGTCTAACCGATCACCCTAATATCTGTTATACCGATTACAGATTTTAAAATTTCAAAATCGGTTCATTCAGATTCCAATTCCAATTTTTTTCTGTGTACTTTTTTTTAGTTATCATCGCCATTTTCGACAGCCAAAAGCTGCCAGAAAGTAGCAGATTGAATTAGGTAAACCACTAAAATGGCGAAATAGTAAGTTAGGAACAACATACACACTCTTGTGTATGTTGTTCATTGATTGTTTTAAGTTTCGATTTATTTTCACTGTTTGGCCATCAGTTTGGAACCATTTCAATTCAAGTTTGGACCTCTTTGATATTAATTTAATCGGTATAGAAAATCGGTAAAAAATGAGAATTTTGCCGATACCGATCAGATACCGATAAGGTCATAATCGGCCCGATTTCAAGAATACCGATCATATCGGTTATTCTCTAACTTCTCCAGTAGTCTAGTATCTCCTTTAAGAATAAAAACCCATACATATGCACTTTGAAAGATTTAAAGCAGCTGGAAGATAGAAGCATGGAACTGCAACGTACTGTCAAGCACTACATCCTATTGTAAGTTATATCTTGGTTACCATGCACTAAAGTCTGTCAGACTGCGGGATGACTTGGCCTTCTTCTTCTGTGATACGTACGTCTCCTTACTTGATTCTTCCTGTTCTACTGGCCGTTTACTTGTGCTAGAAGAAAAGAAGATTTGATTAAATAAATAACAACAGATTCTATAAATGAGGTATCATGTAGATTTTAATCAAGTTTCAAAAATTTCATCAAAAGACTAGCACACTATAGTTTTATTGATTAAGAAACTACTTAGTACTCAGATGAATGGGTGAGCAATAACAAATATTTATCATACCACTAAGGAGAGATCAAAAGGATACCGCCTACCGGATATATTTTCGTATAAGGTCAGTGATTGCGTACTACGCATTATATCAGGTCGGTGACTGCGTACTTGCCTGAGCCATGTATCAAGTGGGTATGGTCATTTTCTTCTACACGTTGGGCACAAACATTTGGTTTATAATACTTAAAACATATTTACTTTTAATAAAGAACAAACACAAAAACTATTATTATTATTATTATATTTAGAATGACTTGGTGGTATAAATTTGTTATTGGGATGAGCATTGCTATAATACGGGGAATTACCATACACTTAACCCATGGTGCACGATAATTCCCCGTATCAGAACTCCGCTTCAACTGATAACTAATATTCCCTCCAGATGTCCGAGGAATGAAAAACAGTATCTCAAACAGGAATTGAACCATCACATCTCTACAGCTTAGATGGTTATAGAACCTGACATGTAAACGGGAGGCAAGGGAAACAGATGATTGACCAACTTCTAAAATAAGTAAAAAATCTTTGAAAAAATACAGTATTCACCGAATGCATGCGTCCTCTGCCGTTTGCTGTTTGCGAATGGGAACATAGATCACATGAGGTCATATGAGGTCATATGAGGTCACAAAGGTCACGTGGGCCATTACCCAAGTACCAAGGTATGTGTCAATTTGATAGATCTGATTTGAGCCATGACCTCTAATGATCTCTAGATGACCTTTGGCCCCACTCTTGAGAGGGGTAAGGGAGCGCACCACTAATGGCTCTCCCATAGGAATACACGCATTTTTGTACGAGTTCCGGTTACACTAGACAACTCCCTGCAATACTTGAGGCATCATGTTTGGTATCAAAATAAAGCTCTTTTTCTGAAGATTTTAGAAATTTTACTTGCATATGGTGTTGACCATCTACTTTTCACGCTATTTTCACATTAAAAACGCAATAGCTAAATTTACCACCCCACATCACTCAGATCTAAGAATGACCACCCGTGCACATCCGCGGCCGTATCTTGGGTTTGTGATGAAACCTGATTTTGTTCTCAAGTTATGCAATGTTGACATCAATTTCTATCGTCCATGTGGATATTGTGTGATTTGTAGCTCCCGTTATGAAGAAATGACCAGTAGAATCTTGTCTAAGCCTTGCACTTTTTTAGCCGACTTGCGTTATTACATAAAACGTGGATGAATTAGTGGTGTGCCCCCGTAACTGTGGGGCACTACCCAAGGACCATTACATGCCATGAAGATGTGTGCATGTATGTGGAAACTGCAGACAGGTTTAGGGTTAACATTTTGACCACAGACACACACATACACAAAGCAATCCCTATATGCCTTCTTGCAGACGACACAAAAATTGCAATATCTGCTTGACAAATAACATGCTTGAATCTGACTTCTATTTTGTAAGTTTGTGATCTCTTTTTTGGGGGTTATGCTGTATGTACATGTATACAGCTCAATAGTATACCTAACTGTGAAATAATGAGAAATACACTAGTCTGATACAAATCTACATTTAGAATGAACAATAACTGTATTTCTGTTTTCTTAGCATAGCTAGCCATCAGCACACAGTTTTTCACAAATTACATTCAAAAGCAATTTCAGAAAAGTACTCTTGATTTCAAATCACAATAATATATCCAAGAAAGCATGGATCACTTCATCCCAACTCTCTTAAGAGAAGCACAAATGGGATTTGCACCCCAGACATCATTGCTGGAAGGAGGCAAGGAAAAATATTCAACTCTAAAGTTTCATTCATACTTCCACCATTGCAATGCAGTGGATTACTGCAAAGTTGCATCACTTCCGCTGCACTCCTGATCGATTTACTGCAGGTCAACCCAGGTCACTGCAGGTCACAGATTGCAGTAAAATTGGCGTACTGCACCATACTGCATCTTGATGCATCACCAGTTAAAATTATTTTAACTTTTTTAAAGTACTGCATTACAAATACCGCGCATATTAATGTCAAGGGCAATTCCCGCAAAATAAAAAGATTGAATATGGGGAGAAAGGAAGAAACTAAATATATAGCGATCAAAATAAAGAGATGATGACACGCAATGGCATGTAGATGAGGTGCAATTTTGGTTGCCAAGGAAATTTGTTGAGTTGCATCATACTGCATTGGAATAATAATAATAATCTTATAACATGCAATAAATAAACCGAAGTTCTCGGGGCACCGCTGTGGAATGACTTAGGCTGCTACAACACAACAAGTAAATCCAGAATGACAAGGAAGGCTTTATGGGAAGAAGTCTGATTTTAGAAGCAGGAGGAAACCTTAGTTCTCACGAAAACCTGCGAGGACGGGTATGGATCGGCAACCAAATTCATGTACGACACAGGCTCTGCAGGGGATTTAACCCGGGCCGCATTGGTGAAAGGTGAGTGGATGAGCCACTACTAGTGCTGGGACGTGTAAACGTTTACACGTGTACACGAACGGAAGGGTCACTACACGTTTAGAAAATTCACTACACGTTTACACGTCAGCAAACCCTACTAACATTTTTCAGTATTATTTTAATTGCTGTTAAAGTCAAATTTTCACCAAAATTACCCGCCATCAGTGAAAAGTAAAGGTAACAGTTCCAATGCTTCTTCTAGAAATGGTTTCCGACTTTTACGGAAACAGGGAAATCCCCCGTTTACCAAGTTCTTGTACGTGAGTGGAGCGACTTCGGCATATACACCATGCACCACATAACATGGCCCCAATTACGCGGTGCTTCAATTACATAGGGATCTACAAAAATGTAGAATGGCAGCTCCCACAGTGATTCGGCATTTGGGATCTTTGGGATATTCAACTGCTTTATTTTGGATTAAAACATAACATAGGTAAGTACAAACAACATTTTATGGTTCAAGATGATATTTATGATCGAATGCAAAGCCGCAGGTAACCCGATTACGAACGATTTATGGTGCAAGAATTGCATTTGCGTGGAAGCGCCAAATTCGGCAGTGTTTAACTTGTTATGACCGTTTAAACGAACGAAAATACAGACCGTGTAAACGGATAGGAAATTAAACGGTAACTCCCAGCTCTAGCCACTACACCAGCCCGTCCTCCCAAAATGCTGTATGATGCAGTCTTCACAGCACTGCGCTGCAGTAAATAAGGACATACTGCAAGCAATTGCAGTAATAATTTTGGTAGGCTTTCTGACCATTTTTTTTCTTACCTAGAGACTGCTGTTGTAGGAGCTTTTGATATGTATTTGCCCACCCCTGATCTGTACACTGTGGGTTTCTCTTCTGATCCTAACGTCACTGCTGATGATTTGGACGGTGGTGCTTTCAGCTTGGCCTCTTCGTCATCCTTCAATTTTTGTCTCTCTTTTGCAATCTACAAATTAAAAAATACTATCAGAGTTATTAAGTATCCAATGGAGTATGTACAGCAGAAATGGCACATTTTCAAAAAATACGAAATTTCTTCAATTTGCTTGCAAATGATAGTCTAGGCCATTGTAAGAATAGAGATATATCTTACACATAAAAATAACATATCCAAAACAAATAAGGACATTAATAAGAGTCTAAAGACATCCAGGTAATTTGTAGGCTAACTTTTAAGTTTGCCATAACTTTAATCAACAAAATGTGTCCATTACATGAAAAATCATACACTCGTACTCATTGATATGAAAACCATAAAGATCAAACAAGGTGCATGTTGTGGGAATCAACTCTGGCATGTGTTTTCTTGTGTTAAGCGCCATTTGCACATCGTCTGATGAATTAATGTCGCCAGAGTCATTAATAATAAAATCATTCTGTTTACCCTTAAGCACGCTGATTTGGGCTTAATAATTTCATGTGAGGGCTAATGTACATAAAAGCTTTACAACCCTGCAAAATTATCAATTTTGAAAAATCTAGAGGGCGCGCTATTTTTCAAATGTGCCAGTGTCTCTTGAACCCTAACACGACCAAAACTCAATAAAACTCAATGAGCCGAGGCTAGAAAATGCAAAGTCCAAAAAGATGCAATGATGTCATCGTAACAACACTCATATGGGCACAAAATCGCTGACCAGGCCAGCGACTCTCTCGTGGCTTGCCATCCCTGCTCATGGGAATGGTGCACCGGAGGCCCCAGGTTCCAATCCCGCCACAGATGTGCAATCTTCTTTAGCTTCTATCCCTTTACCCCTTCCCTTCCTCTCTGGAGATAGGAGGCTAGAAACCAAAAGGCTGTTAGGGTTAGGGTACATTTCCTTTTTTTCCAGGTAATAGGTACCCTAATGCACAAGTTTCATTGACTATTCAAACATCTCCCATGTCCCTGAGAAGAAAGCACAATGCTGGCCACAAGGGAGATGGGTATTTTAAGATAAGTTTTTTTTTTCACAAGTGCCGAATGTGGGTACAGGACTAGTATACTTGTAGACCAATAGTACTTAAAATGTGGAAAATGGGCAATCATTGATTTTTTTCAATCCAAGGAATCAAAGTCATTGTATGGTATGGTGATCATCACAATGCGTAAATTGCATTTGCAAAAAAAGATGCAACATGCACGACACAGTATAAACGTGTCATTTACGTGTGTCAAATATTCAACTACACCACAAAATTGCTGCACACATCCATCTGTTAGCCAGTAATGGATGGGTGGAGCTTTGATATAAACCAATCAAACTTCTTGCTAACATGATAAACCATGCCCACTGAAAAAAAGTTCTTTTCTATGTCAAATCCAATTTTTATTTTTCCTATAATTCATTTATCCAGACTAAAGCTATAACCTAACACTTGACTATTAATATTCGTATTTAAATAAATACAAAAAACCAAAATAAACACCAAATGATTAAATGATTAAAAATATACCGTGGTCCTTGGACCGCTAGTGTCGCCTGCGTTGCGATTTGTGAATGATAGGCCTCATATGACCCTTGACCTTGATATGTGACCTTTGACCTCATAAACCAATGCAAGTTTGAAGTATGCAGATATTACAGGCAAATGTTAACCCTTTTTCACAACAAAGACTACATCAACAGACGATCTCACATGACCTTGGTATGTGACCTTTGACCTCATCAATAAATGAGGGGTCCCAAATTGCACCTATGACTCAAGTTTGGTTGAAATTCATTGAAGTATGCAGATATTACAGGCAAATGTTAACCCTTTTTCACAACAACAGACAACAGTGGACAAAGTGATCCCTATGTGTCTTCCTGCCTTAAAGAGACATGAGGAGATTTCCAGAAAGAAGCGCCCCCAATTTTTTTCGAACCCGGGTTTTTTGCATATTTGGAATGCTTTCCAATGTACTAGATCACACCTGAAGTGAATAAGCCGAACACGCAGTCTTTATGTAATAATATGATGATTTGGTACTTTCTGTCGTGCATGACAGAAAGTCAAAGCACGGTGTTCTATGGGGACAATTACGATAGTCAAGCAAGTCCAAAACAAGGTTTGCTGTTTTCTTTTGTACTTGTTTGTCCAATAAACCTTCGGAACGTTCTTGGTAGGTGGTCTACAATCGATTCTGTGCAATTTGAGAGGAATTCGTATCCCAAAAAAATCTCCTGTCACTTTGAGGCAGGTGACACAAAAAGGATAGATGGAGGAGATGCAACTAAAGGCAAAGCCTGAAAAGATGCTGCAAATTTACAGCAAAAGGACACATGAACTGCTTTGTAAATTAATTATTTGGTAACTGACCTCTTCATCAGCTTCATCATAAGGATTAACAAATACAAGAGTGTCCTGAATGATAATGTCTTTGATAGGTTTGTCTGTCTTCTTGTCCGTCTCCACACTCTCCATGGCTTGCAACGTATCCAAACCGCCCACGACTCTGTCAATAGAATTTGATTTCAAAACTAATCAAGTGCATGCATAACTTGTTAACATTCTATCTTAAATTTTGTGGTTTAATACCCAAATTAACACATCCAAAGGCTAGCCCTAAAAGCTTTAACCACTAACCCGGACCAGTGCCAGTGCCTCACACACAGGGACTTTAGCGATGAAGATTGGAAATTACTGACCTCCCGTCGGCAAAATTGTGTGGGCAGATCAGCTGATATCGGTTTGCAGTTTCATTGAAAAACGGCCTCGAGGCGAGACATTATGGCTAGAAATCTAGAGCAGGCTCCGGTCAGAATTGCTATTTCTCGCTAGCTTTCAGCAATGGTTCAACTTCAATGGAACCGCTGAAGCGAGTCTGTGCTAGAAGTAGCCCAAAGTCCGGGTTAAGTGTTAAACATCCTTGTATCATTGAACAAATAGGTCTTATAGGTGCAGAATTTTTCTGACATCCACTCAAAGTTGCTCTCCAGTTGCCAGAATGTGAATTTATTTTATTGCCTATCAAATGATTTATCAAAAGCATTAGACTCAAATGGTCATTATCAGCCTGAATTCTCTTTACATGTATGTCTATTGCATGAACATGAAGATGTTTCAATTTAAAGCAATAATGGCATATTTTATGTGACCCTCGTCCGTAATTTTTTTGATACCAAGATTTTGATACTGCTAGGTTTCTTTTTAATGAACTAAATTTCCTCAAAGTGGTATAGCTGTAGACGATCAACATTTCTTGAAAAAAGGATTTTCATAATTAATATCGGTTAATGTTGGGATTTGAAAGAGGCGATGGACCGCTTGGCGAAGGCGAATAGTGTACGTTAGTATGGCATGTGTTGAGGAAGGATGACGAGCATGCCTTAAGAAAGGCTTTTGAGTTTGAGGTGGGAGGTTCGAGGAGGAGGGGACGTCCAAAGAAGACATAGAAGCAAGAAGAGGAGGGTTGGGTTGAGGATGGAGGATGCATTGAATCGGGTGAAGTGGAAGGAAGGAGTAAGGGTGGTTGCTGCCGAGTGTGAGGTGAATCCGGGCACCCCCATTTACAGGGACAAAACCGAATTTAAAACTTTGGTTTTACTTTACTACTACTATCCCCAATCCTAATTAGCCTGTTTTTACATGTAAAAGTTCATTTTCCATCAATCGTTTTTAGCAATTTTTCTTTTTGGACTAATATTAACAAAGTTGTAAGGTCTGTTTTGTAATATTTTTCCAGAAATCATCCATTATTGCTTTATGTACATGTGACAATTACAAGAGACTCACAAGACTGATCTAAACTTACCTTCCAAACACAGAATGTTTTCCATCAAGATGTTTACATGACCTATATGTGATAAAGCTGTAGAAAATAAGCAAATGGAGAATAATTGAGCAGCTTATGTTATAAAAAGTCAATGTAACAAGTATGGCCTAACTTGATAGGTGAAGCACATAGACCAATCTAATGACAGCCATTACTGCAGTGTACATGTCCCATGTATACATACTATGGTCTCAACACCAGGGGTTCATACATGGACTAATAGTGACTTTTTTGTTAATGTGCTGGTAACATGGGAGTCATACGGTCACGAAACACTTGGTTGTAGGTGTAGCTGGCAGGGCCAGATAAGTTTGATTAGTTAGCTCATACGAACCCCACAAGCTGGGGAATCGCGAAAAACTGAGTTTTTCAAAACAAAGTAGTCGGTTTAAAGAGCCACATGAATGCGAAACTGAGGACCGCCTCCCTAAGTACCTGCCCATAATCCACAATTGATGAACAATCAAAGATCTGCTCCGATCTTTTGGTCCTCTGGGGGCCCAAGAGGAAAGGTTGGTACCTTGAAATAACTTTTGAAGAAGCTTGTGACCATTACAAGCAAAAAAAGTCTATGAATAACATGTGTGAGATTTTTTAAAAATGTTGAAATTTAGCACTTTTGTAACTACACAAAGAACAAAAAAGTGGCCACCACAAATGCAATCCATAAAAAAGAAATCCTGATTTTTGCATTGGCAATTCTATTTATTGTTAGTTTTTTACAGTTTGTTTAGGTGAAGACAAGCTTAGGGTCCTGCAGAGCAGACATACTTACAATTGTGATTTATTAGTGTCTGGTCCGGAGTTGTTAGCAATGCGTAGTATTCCTCTCCCTGTGTGTGACAGGTTGGGTTTGAATTCGTCTTTAAAATGGTTTGGCCCACCGCTGATTCCCACCGTAAAAAATAAATTTTTTTTTTAAATACACAAAACTTATATTTAACGAGGTTTTCGTAAAGGCCATGCCCCCATAATGCTAATAGCCTCGTCCACAGAAGCCCAAGATTTTACTGGAAGTGGTCACATTTTGGTATCAGAGAAAGCTACTATTTTCATAATTACCCTGTGAAATCTTAAAGCCAAAAAGGATGTTTGGTTTGGAAGTTAGAGTGAAAATGTGCCTCCATTTGGGTTCGACCAAATATAATTATTACACGTACAAAAAGCATTGCTTTTTAGCTCTCACATCAAAACGGATTGAAATATTGGTGCGAAATTTTACAGATGGGGTTTTGGAGTGAAGGCAATCTATCAAGGATGAAGACTTCATATCCTTAAATCGGGCCACCCCCTTTAAGGTCTGTGTGGGAGCCAGTTTGGCCAAACCGGTGAAGCTCCCACTACAAAGCAAGGAAGTCACTTTATAGGCACTCAGATCAGTAACGGGACAAACATGAGTTAATATAATAGCAGTGATTTATTTTCATGCCAAGATTTCTTTTTCAACACTGGAGTAACAAGCAGATACTGCAAAATTTCCCATAGTTATAAAAGTAGATATGGAAGGAAGGAAAAAAAGGAAACTAAAATCACAAAATTAAAAAATAACAGAACAATTTGAAATGAAGACAATTGCCAAAGTATTATTTATTTTTGCAAACCATAATGCCACTTTAACCCACAAATTTGAAATTTTGTCCATGTTGGATGGTTCACAAATATGCCAAATCACTCTGTGAATGAACATGTAGACATGTAAAGAGGGTCATCTATAAAACAAATTTCTGACACACATCAGACACACACACAGGACACACAAACAGGACACACATACAACACACACACCCCACACAGGACACACAAACACAGGCACACAAACACACATGAATGAACATGCGATATCGAAGAGGGTCTCGATCAAACGAGTTTCATGATCACACACACACAGGAAACAAAAAAACCCACAAACAGGACACACACAGACATACACACTCACAGGACAGACAGACACATGAACACACAGACACAGGACACACAGGACATGTACAACAGACACCCATGGACACATACCAGACGAAAAGGACATGCACACATAGACACACAGGACATGTACACACACATACACACCACAACAAGTACCTCTATGTATCGTAGTTACTGTGCAAAAACTCCAAAATTGGTATCCCGCCACCGTGGCCACACATTATGGGGAAAAACAGACAACTGTCCCCAACCAAACGCAAGGTGGAAAAGGTTAAAAACAGCCACAGCAGTTGCAACAAAATATTCAAAAAACACATTATGTTTTATAAATCATCTAACTGAAGCCTGAGTTCCTTTCCAAGGTTGACTGAAACATATGATTTCCCTTCTGAGCGAAGGGGAATGCCCCAAATTACCTAATTACACCCCCCTAAAAGAGAAATGTCTCGACCATGACCAAGGGGCACACCCCCTGTCGACCTAGCTCTTCCTTAATCACAATTTTGCTCAAAACCCCACGGGACGCCAAAATATCATGTGTGGGGCGGCCTGGAAGTGGGAAGTTCAACATTGGAAAGGAAATCAGGCTTCAGGTAGATGATTTATAAAAACTAATGTGTTTTTAAATAAATCATTACACTGAACTGATTTCCTTTACACCAATGTTGACTGAACATATGCATTAACCCCCGTTGATGAATATTTTTCACTCAACAACAGATGTCACTCAGTGGAGGTGGAGCAGGAGTATTTAGAGCAGCCAACAGAATGAAGCCAAAGGCAAGACCAGCCATTTTTTAAAACATAAAGTAAATATGTTAAAGGCCTAAAGGCATTAAAATAAAATTCGGGGACATAAAACAAGCTCACCTGACAACGAAATACTCCGAGGCGAGCGTCACAGTCGGCAACCGGATGAGACTTATAGTAGTGTAGTAGGATATTAGTGTGTTTCTGCAAGAGTGCCCTCGCAACGTTCTCTTGGGGAGTTGTACGTTTATGGAGTACACCGACGAAAACGTTGGGGGAGCCCTCCACGAACATAGCCGTTCGCAGATTCGGCATGCTGATTCCGTGGTGATAGGCCCAGGACGACGTGATGTTACGGACTGAATGGGCTCGAGCTTGGAAGCTCCTATCACCGCTTTGGAGTCATTTATACAGCGGCTTAATCCATCTAGCAATTGTCGCTTTCGACTGCGGGGGACCGTGGGGGGAGGGGGAAGCGTGTGTGAAGAAACAACAAGTCGTTTCAGCCCCTGAGCGGAACTAGTTTTTACGTTTAGTACTCAAGGGCCCGAACGGGACACCACAGGCGAATTCTCCCGACGAAGAGTGAAGCAATTCGGGGTAAGCTATTGTTGAGTGTCGGAATTAGGATGACTCGTTCTTGGCCAGAAAAATCGGCCTAAAGAACAATTTGACCTGTCCCGAGAGAATTCTGACGCTGACATCGAGATCATTCTTAAGCTGCCGAGCATCGTCGTCCCAGAGCGAGAGGAGACCAGGAAGACCGTCTTAAGGGTGACATGTTTTAAGGGAGGCCTCGCCCATTGGTGCGAACGGGGCCTTACACTAAAATAGTCTAAGGACAGTATTAAGGTCCAGAGGGGGGACCTCTTCTGGCCGGAGGTGGGGGAGGGTCGTTATTTTAAAATCCCCTTAGAAGGAGCCGGGATCGAGCCATAGTAATAAGGTAGGTCCGTAGGCGAAACTATATGGATCGCTAGGATAGCGGACTTGTAGTTCTGAAAGTCGAAGGTTTTCACCGCTATCAAAGCGATCAGGGAGAAAGTCAGCGATCGCGGCTAAGATGCCCGAGTGGAGACACCTCTCGATCGCTCCCCAGCGGAAGTAGGGTCAAAGACGCTTAGAGTAAGGGTCCATGGTGGACTTCCTTCTCTACCGTGATATGAGCGAGGCCAGCCCTTGCGAAAAGCAGGAAATCTCGGGCATCGCTGCCGGATAATGCCACGCAGTCAACGCTAGATGCTCCAGAGACAGACTGGCGCTACCCCCGCCCGGAAGGGATTACTAGGTCCGGGACGGTTCGGTAGACGCACGGCGGAAGGCGCCAAGCGATCCACCATGGGACGAAACCAAAGGTGTTTCGGCCAAAGGAGCGATGAGCGATGACACGGCACCTCCCGCCCATTTTCGAGGACTACATGGTTGTAGAATCGGAATTGGTGGGAAGGCATAGGCCGTGAAACCCGACCAGTCTATCCGCCAGAGCGGTTCGACTGCGTACCACGGTCGTGAGTCGGGTGCCAGTACAGAGGGGGGCTGGTGACTCAGGCTCGAGGAGACAGGCGATCTGAGGAACATAAAACCTCTCGAAGATCTTCCGGCAACGACATCTCGATTCAGTATTCCATTCCGACGGCCGTCATCTGCCACGCGACCCAGAGAGTCGGATCGTTCTACTGCCCACAATTCGAGGCGATTGACAGGGCCTGAGCATCGGTCGGGGACCACGTCCCCGAGGCGTTGAGGTCTAGGGTGAAACCCCCCCCAACCCGACTTCGACGCGTCCGTAGTGATGACAACATCGACAGGAAGGCGCGGGGAAGCGAGTCCCGAGTCAGATTGGGGCGGTGAGCCCACCATGCCAGGTGCTCCCGGACCCCCGAGTGATGGGATCAGACGGGAATCTGGGTGCGTGATCGGCCTGTAGTGTCGCTCCGAGGGCCATTGAAGCAGCCTCATATGGAACGACAGTACGGGACAAGGTCGACGAGACTGGCCAGCAAGCCCAGAAGGCGAAGCCAGTCTTCGAGCTGGGCGGCGGCGGCGCGGGCGCCCGGGGGGGGGGGGGCCCCCCGTGGGGGGGTTAGGGGGGCCTGCTAGCAGCGCCATGGATTGTCGCAGTTGACAACGGACATCCATCCGCTCGGCCGTCGGCTCTGCAATGCCGGAAGCAGTTGCAGCCGAGTACCCAGATAACTCAGGTCATGAGAGGGGGGAAGGCTCGATTTGTCGAAATTGACAATAAAGCCCAGCCTCTGCACCACCTGGTGGTACGACTGGACCATCTCGGCATCGCCGGAGGCGACGGACCGTAGACAGGTACATGCAGAGGTTGACCCCCTGACGCTGAGGAAGGCGCCCACTTCCCGGGTCACGACTGTGAAGACCCTGGGAGAGTTGGAAAGGAAAGTCCTCGAAGGGGTGACACGTCCACTCGTACGGCTGGCCCTGGATTTGGAATCGAAGCCAGCGACGGTCTGATTTGGTGACTGGAACATGTAGGTAGGCGTCTTTCAAATCTAAAGAAGACGCCAGCTCCCCTTCAAAGGACAGGGCAGGATCGACGCGAGATTTTCCATCCTGAACTTCTTCGGCTTGATGTACAGATTCAGAGGCTCTAGGTCAGATGGGACCGCCAATCCCCGGTATCTCTTGGGAGGGCCAAGAAAAAGTTGACCAGACCCCGCGGGTGAAGGGGGGGTCGACGGGGGAGATGGCACCCTTCGCCAAGAGCGACGAGACCTCGTCCAGAAGAACTCGGTTCTTCGGTTCACGGAAGGGGGTAGGTTTCGGATGGGAAGTCGCCGGGGGTTTCGCGGGGAATTCTATTCGATACCCCTTCCACCACGCTCAAGCAACCAAGGTGCGGAGAAATGGCTGGCCTTCCCGCAAGTTAAGAAATTAAGCGGCCGCCCACCGGAGGGGAAGGGGTTCCATCCCGAAGGAGTGAGACCCCGCGGCGCCGTGCCCTCAGTGACTGAAGACGTTTCCCCTTCCAAGGCGCCGATTTTGGGAGGGGGACAGCCTTCGGCCTGGCCCAGGCCTTCTGAGAAGAAGTAGCCGGAGCTGTGGGCTTCTTGGGTTACTGAGACGGTGTCGACTTCGCCTGCGTGGCGGCACGGCTAGAAGAGGAGCGCGAGCGCTTCCTCTGCTTCTTGGCCGAAGATCTCCCGGAGGAATCTTCGCATGAGCTTCTTGAGGGCCTTGCTCCGACTCCAGCGCTCCGCTGAGGCAAGCAAGGAGTCACGGAACGAACTCCGAAGAGGAAGCTCCGCGACTCGGGCTTGGCATTAGAGACTTCCGATGCTAGATCGGAACTCAGGGTGCGCAGAGTGAGCAGGCGTTCTCGCGTCGCAGGAAAAGCTGATGGAGAGCCGCCCAACCAAAGAATTGGAAGCTCTGTTTGCCGGGTCACTTATCCGCGGCTAGGACCGTAAAGGCATCAAGGCTTCAGGGGAGAAAAAGAAATGGGAAATACTCATCCACCCCCCAGGGCCCGCCGAGGATCTGAATCTAGTGGGCGAGGAACATTAGAGAAAGCGCCCTAGTCGGATACCAGAGGTCACCGCAAGGTCTAGGTGCTTCAACTGCTCTACCAGAAGGGAGAGAACGCAGTCGGAGCGCCCCTGCCCGTTGGCAACTTGACCGCTAGGTAGATAAGGTCGGAGTCCTCAGGAAGGAGGTTTGTAGTATCCCTCGGTTCCTCAACGACCTGGCGAAAGTTTTCACGGGTACGAAGAGAGCTTCTGATGACCTCCCCCGAGCGCTTCCACAGAAGACCAACGTCGGTGGGAAGCGTTAAAACGCCTGGACACGTTCCAGAGGGAGGATGGGGAAGCCCAGATTGAGCTGTCCCTCATCAGCACCCGCTCCGGCGCGCAAGGCAGGCCAGGAGACTCGGCCGCCCTGCGCAGTACATGAGGGGTGAAGCGGGTAGGAATACACCTCCTCCTGTTCCGAAGCTAAGCGGACGTCGAAGGCTGCGAAGGAGCATCACCCATTTGACTCTCCTCCGAGCCCAAGTCAATCCCGCCAGCGCTGTCCTCGAAACATCGGAAGTCTGCGGGCGGTAGGAGTCCTGAAGAGGACGGTTGCAACGGAACGAGCGGAAAGAAGGCGGAGGGCCAGGAGTCGCCACATGGGCGGCACACAAGGGCCTCCCGCAGCGACCAAGCCAACTGGCATAGGCTGGACCGCAGGAGCCGTGAGGTTCGACCGCACCCAGCCCGACCCTGGCGAGGGTACAGGCCGAGAAGGAATGGGGTCGACACCCCAAGTCACACAGCACGTAAGCCGAAGGGAAGTGGAAGGGTTTACACAGCCCTGCACCGGACGGGTACCAGGCTGTACCGCCGAAGGCTTGGAAAGGCTACAAAGAAGGGAGACAAATACGATGCCGCAGAGTCGCAACTGCCCCGCTAGAAAGCGGGTCAGAAGCAGCAAAGACAGCAACTGGTGAAAGAGGGAGGGACAGCAGAAGGAGGGAGGCAGGAGATGGTGTTTCTGGACTATAGCCTGAGGGGCTCCCCAGCGGGGCCCCGGTTGAAAGACCATACCAGACTGCCCAGCCCCAGAAGTCCAGCACGACTGGGGTAGGTAAGCCACGTACGGGGAGGGATGCAGCGTAACCGAGAAGGCCAGGCTGCCGCTGCGGCGGGTTAACTGAGTCCCCTCGGGGGTAGGGGTAGGCCACGAAGGCTGGCCCGCAGGAACGCCCAGTGGCAGGGGCACCCACCGGGTACCCCCACATAGGCGGACCCGCCGCGGGAGCAGATGCCGGCGGACCAACACTAGCAACCACAGCAGCAGGCGTACCCCATGAGAGGCCTGAGCCGACCCTAGTAGTAAGGCCAACCCGGAGGCCAACCCAGCGGAAGCAACGCTTCGCTACGCAAAGCCCCGAAGGGCCCGGAGCGGCGGGCGCGCAGGCTGAGGGAGGGCACTGCATGACTAGCCAGGCTAGAGATGCGGGGTGCAGCGAGCGTATTCAACACCTGCGGCGTCCCGCAACGGGATACCGAAGCCAACGCACCATCGCCACCGTAGTCGCGGTGGAAGTGCCCGAAGACACCGGGTCCGCAACCAAGTTAGAGTGTGGACAAAACACGGCGATGGTAGCACGGGCGAACAGGGCAACCACCATCACACCTACCACACCTGGGGATTGGCAGCAGCAAGACCGCGCCAGCCTGCACCTGAGCAGCCCCTAGGGCTGAACCAGGCGATGCCAGCAGCAGATGATGCGCTGAGAGGCGGCCCGAAGCACCCATCAACGCTGTGCGAAGTAGCCGAAGCTACAACCACCTTTGGGAGCACCCAAAACAGCAGCAGGGCTGCTTGGACGCACCCCGGACCGGGGAGCCCGAATACCCCCCCCTCCCGTGTACGCAACACGACGGCGTACCAGTTCAATGGTGGCCCCCATTAAAACATCCGTAAGTCCGAGACAAAAAGAGGCGCACCGGCCGGTGCGGGAACAAGGCTGTCTCGACACCAAGGGGGATGGGAATCCCATTCATGAATGGAAGCGTGGCAGGCGAACGCAGTTGTGCGCCATACGGAGTGAGCGTGAGGAGGTTGCTGATTGGAATAGCGTGCGCAAAAAACCGTACAGAAAAGAACAAGCGTGCCGTGGAGTCTCCGGTACGCAAACGTCAAGAAACAAAAACCAACTCGTTAACTGAGTCACGAACGGTTAAAGAACTTTTTCAAACCCAGAGTTTTCAATATTTGATTAAGATATCCCACAAGCAGATAATTAAAAAGTAATACAACACACTAGACCATATAAATTGTTAGCAAGCAAGCCGCTAACAAAAAACAAACTCACAATATCAAAGGCAGTCAAAGCAGCAACAGTGCGTCAATGCGCTTTGTTTAAACCTTGTCCCGCTACACAGATCACATGACAGCAATGGCGGCAAAAAGGATACTAAACATAAGAGCTCTCCGACGGCGTAAAATTCTCCGTTTATTCCGTCCGATAGAGCGCTATAAACCAGTATATAATCCAGTATATATTCCAGATAGATATGGTATCGGGTAGTAGGAGTATTCCGTATAGAGACGACAGTCCGTATCAAAATAATCTGCGGTTAATTTTGGCCTTGTATAATAGTGGCAGCAGCTGCGGAACACGCGTCCGTTTGAATAACAGCCCAAAACGAATGAGGAAGAGCTAAGGTCGACAGGGTGTGACATGGGGTCACTGGGCGAGACCATTTCTCTTTTAGGGGGTGTATTGTTGTTTGTATGTAATTATGGTAATTTGGGGCATCACTTCTCAGAAGGGACATGCATATGTTTCAGTAAAGTGTGTAAAGGAAATCAGGTCAGTGTAGATGTATATTATGGGAAGAAGATTTACCTGTGCCAGTAGATGCAGGGCCGCCCGTCACCACCTTGTATCGGAATAAAGTAAAGAAAAATATTTAAACCTGATTCAATACAAGTGTAAAGTGAAGCTGAGACATTCTGTATTTGGAAAATGTAGCACGTTGTTGGATTACCAAAGAAATTCTTGACTTTGGTTGAAAATTTGCCAGTGTACACCACTAGCCAATCTGCTCTACCAAAGTACACGTGATGCTACCATAGACCTGTACTCCTATAGTTGATCCAATGATTTACACACAACAGCCCAACCCATCATCCTTCCCAAAATATCAAAAAATACTTCTACCATGAAATTCTTGATAGAACTGTGAAAATGTGACAGTGTACAACACTCACCAATTCTGCTCTAATCCAAACCCATGGCAATGTATGTACAAGTACAACCCACTGAACTGGTGTCCTTGGTGGATGGCATATTGTAACTCATAGTAGTTCCAATGACCTTATTCCACAAATACAGCCTTACCCATTATCCTACCAAAACCTAAGACTTCACCAACACTTACATGAAATTCTTGATAGATCTGTGGGGAATTTTGTTCCCTTTTATAGAAGCCGTTTACAAACAATTTCATTGGATGAAGTTCCACACGTTTTAGGTTACCTGCAAATTAAGCATGCCCATATTACACACAAGCGGCATAAGGAGGATTGCAGCGACTCATACCAGAGCATGGAACATGTGGAAATGCATGTTTTGGTCTTACACTTGGGTAAGATATTTATGAGTTAGAACTAGAGGAAAGACTCTTTTTCCGCGAATAAAGCTGTGTAATTCTTGTAATCCTTTGATCCTCTTATAGAAGTTTTCATGCTA
>JAMKCH010021567.1:0-20874 GCA_023653785.1 Ophioderma brevispina
TAGGTTCTGTTTTTGTAAGCATAATTGGTGGAATATGTAATTTTGGTAATGCATATTACTCAATAAGTGGAATAGCTGTTCGTATGCATAATAGTATGGAATAGGTACTGTTACCCGCTTTTTTCTGCTTCTCTCGCAAAGGATATTTTAAATCGATCAATCTCCGTCTAATCCAATTTGCTTTAACCTTAACCAGAGACATCCAAGTCATGTGGGCCTGCTGACTAAATTCACATTATCAAGAGCCACCCTTCAACTTCAATTGTCATAGACAGGTGTGCAGTGGAATGCCATAAATAAGCCAGCATTTTTGTAAGTGTATAAGTGTCAATAGGACAAAAGTGAATAGTTTTCAAAAAGTGTAATTATGAGTGGCATGGGGAGATACAATGGTTTTCAATTGACGATTGAACTGCCGGATTTATATAATGTTAACCTTAATAAAATTTATGTTCAACATGACTTCATGATTCAATATATTACTCTAGACAAGATGCCTGCTTTTCAGTGTACTGTGACAGAGGGGTTGAGCACACTGGCTTATTATAATAATATAACCTATATATAATATATACCTATATACTTCAATCAATAAACCTTATTCTAAAACAATATTTAAAAAAGGACAAAATCAAAAATTTCCAAAATTAAAATTTTGTACGCAAATTTTGTATTTGTCCGTAAATGGACAGGAATTACAGCACAGTGGCCTATGCGGCCGTGGGAAACAAGCAATTGCTCATAACACAGAACCGCAAGATCGGAATCAACTCAATTTTAAATCGGCCTTTTTCTTAGGATATCTAGTGAACATAAAAAGAGAAGGTGCTAGAATCACGAAAGGCACCTTTAAGACAGACGACTGTTCATTTCGCCCTAAACATATCCCTTTGTATGGCGGTTTATTTGGATAACAATAAGTAATTGAACTTAGCAAATTAAGAGCGTAATCCACTACGACTAACAAAGGATACGATTTAATTTAAATAAAGAACTCATTACAACCATTACACCACTGAATAGTTTTACACATTTTTACATAGATCTCTTAAAAAGACACCCTTTTTCAAATTATATGATGATTCACTTTATGTATAAAACGGGTTTCAGAAAGAATTACACCCTTAAACTTTAAAAATTGGTGACCTAACTCAAAAGGGAGTATCACATTTGATAAATTTAAAAAGAAATCTTAAACCACAATTTATGTTTCACTATTTTTAATAAGATGTAAATAGCACTCGATTCGGTTAAGTAGTTTCGAAGAAATAAGCGATAAATGTAACCCTGGTCAATTGACACTTCCATCCAGTTTTATAAAGGTGATTCATACAGAACAGGCGAGAAATATCAATATTTCTTTCATTTTTCTTTTTCATTTTTATTTCTTTAAAGAAACCAAATAAGAATAAATGATACTTTCAACTTTGCACCAGTTCAACATAATATGCACATACATTACAAAAGAAATTTTACATTCTCTTTTCGTTTTTTCACCTTAAAAAAATTGAAGAAATTGAAAAATGTCAGTGACAAGATCTTCAGTCTTTTTGGACAATTAAGTTAATACATAGCTGTCGCCAATCAGGCAACTCTTTTTCATTTAATATAATTGTATCATCCGGCAGCTTTCTAGAAAAGTTAAATGCTTTGAAAATTAATATTGAAAACGAGTAAAGTTTGATATTGGAAAGGGTGTGCAATTAGAAAAGCTAAAACGGTTTCAACCACCAATGTTCCCCTTTTTTCTCTGTTTGCTAAGAATTGATTCAGATGTGTAGATTTTTCCTTTTTGATAAAATGCTTTCAAAATTTTTGTATATCAAGCATGCCAACAAATGCAAAGTATTTTGGCACATTGTTACGTCTGCAACTTTGTCTTGGATTTATTAGACGAAGACTCCGTTAATGACTGCAATGTTTCCTGTAAAGTTCGGGGAGGTTCTCGCCTTCCACAGCGACTCTTGTTCAAATTTGACTTGTAACCCTTTTTTCATGGTACTTACTTCATTGTTCAAGATCCTCTTCTCCAGGAGGATTTCTGTGGAATCCTTATCTAAATTCCTGCCTGACCAGAGTAATGTTTTGACCAGGTTCGCATATCTGAAACCAGAAACCCTTGGCGACAAATGTTGACCAACCATCTTGTCTCGTGGCCAGTACTTTCATATAACACGAGTATAGATTAAACGCGGGAATTTTGAATTTGGCGCTCAAGTCATGCCTATATTATTTAAAGTAAAATAGCACACCATCTATTGGAATAAGATGTGCGTAATTGATAAAAACCTATTGTGATAATCTTATTGGTTCAGTTTATCCACCTGTTAAAGTTTAGATTTAACTTCTCAATTCATTCTATCCAGTGCCACCCCTAGTCCAACTAAACATATTTACATTTTTCTTTTCTCCAGATTTTTTTGGTGTTTTTTCTATAAAGTAGCATATCATTTCTGTTATTTACCATGTTTTGTTTGTTCTGTTGGAATTTTGTTATAATTGTCACAGTAATGTTTTTTACTATAATAAACGGACAAAATATTAAACCATGCCGGTTCTTTGTGGAATGAAAAAAGACAATGTTGGCGATAACACAATAATCACCGATAGTTACATCATCTGCATTATTGTGAGCAAACTTGGAAGGAAGTGTTCATTGACATGTGGTTACATAATCGCTTATTTCTTCTAATCGCTTTTCTTCTTTCTTCAAATTAACTGAAACCGCAATCGAGTTAATGTTTACATTTAAAATGTTTAAAAGTAATTGTGGTGAAGATTCTTTTAAATTTCTCAAATGTTACACTTACTTTTGAAGTTATTTCGTCTATAGTTTAGGGTGTATTCTTCTGAGACACCCCTGTAATATTTTTTTTTCTATTTCAAAACATTGTTTCAGATATTTCCTGCTAATGGAAGAAAAGAGCCCCCCTTTCCTACTCTTAAAAGTTTACACGTGTAAAAATTCCATTTACCAACCATTTCCCGCGTGGCTGTTTATTATTTGTTTTTTTTAAGGAGAATCGAATATAGCTTATTGTCTACGTGGACACACTTTTCTAATTACCTTTTTTTTCTCTAATTGACAATTTCTTGGTGGTATGTTGACAATCCACAAAATATGAGGGTTCTTTTTCCCCTTTAAAAAACAAAACACCGATTTTTAATTTTAAGCGAGAGGGAATTTTATATTAAAAATTTTTCCGCTATTTATTTTGTATTGGAAATCAAACGAGTGTTGTTTGGGAGTTAGGTTAAAATGCATTCGTTTTGTTGGAACGATTTCTCATCATGTCATTGTTATATCTATAATTTTCGCCATTTTTTTGCTTTCGTTTTTTGTTTTTCAGTTTAACAGAAATTAGTTTTGTGTAGATTTTACGTTTACGGGGCCTTTACTCCTTCAATACAATATCAAAGTAAAAAGGACGAATTGTTTATTTGCAATGGCCAATATTTTTTTTGAAATCATTTGCATTATTTTTCAGTGTTTACTGTGATTTAATAAATTCCCCTTAGTTAAAGGCGAAAATTGGGGTAATAATTTTAATGTTGATTTAAATGTTGGTACTTGTTCCATCAGTATACCATATGGGGTTTTCACAGTAAATGTCCCTGAATGTACCATTGTTTCAACAATTTCAAGCTGATTAAACAAAATCAGCTTGTGTAAACTTCTTTCTTTGATTACGTTTTGTTCCATGTTGTCTCCTTGGTAAAGAGATAATGAAGAACTATTAATTTTCAACCTTAATGTTCTGAAAATTATCCTACATGGTCTATGGGGAAATGTAAACGATTTTTAACATTTGACACCTGTTCACCACCGTTTGACTGTGGCTTTACCTGAAAGAGTATGCAGTGTACATTACTAGAATTGCACCTTGTGCCATGTAGTACCTAGATGAAAATGTGGGGGCAAATGGCTGGTGTAACCTTAGAACAAAAACTAGTCCATTGCGAAGTTAAAAAAATGTTACAACGTTATTCAAATTGAACGAGCTCTAATAGGAACACTGAGGTTTTTCAATTTTGGGTGGCCCCAGGTAATCATTTCTTTCAGTTTTACAAAAAACTTAAATTAAAATCAGATAAATTATTCATACTAGACTATTTTTTAAATCCAATACTTTTTTTTGTGAAATGTTACTTTTTATCCAAGACATTTAACATGTAAAAGTTATATAAATCAGTATTCCACTTTCTTTAGAAATAGGACAGAATTGGCTGCATCCTCCTGATGGTCCCTTTACGGTGTGGCACACCTATACCCCTTACGTCCCTAGGGGGAAATGACGAGCCAACCTGACGATTACCGCAAAAAAGGGAGGTAGCGTATTTTGTGTTGTTAGATCTATGAGCCATTATCCCCCTGTAACACAGGCAGGGCGCTCCTGAATTTTTAAAAGTGGCAAAATACCTGCATTTACGGATTTAGGGATATACCATACTATCTATAAATAAACACTCGTTGAAAATATACGGTTCTCTCCTATTTGAAAACGTTCATTGTTCTTATTATTTGTTTTGAAAAGTCATAATAAAATTTACCGGCCATTTTGTCTTAATATAACCCCAGATGTTCAAAACTTCATCCCCGAAGGTATTTTTGTTATTTTATTCAGTTTTACAAAAAAAATCAGATAATATTATTTCATAACACTATTTTTATAATCAATACTTGAAATGTTCATTTTTATCCCAAGAAAAGTGACATGTCAAAAGTTACTATAAAGAGTATTTCCACATTCTTTTAAATATGGACATGAATATCTGGCAGCCTTATAGGTACCTTTTTTTTTTTTTACACCTGTGGAAACACCTATAACCCTTACGTCCCTAGGGGGAAATGACTAGCAACCTGACGATTCCCGCAAAAGGAGGTAGCGGTATTTGGTGTAGTTAGATCTAGGAGCACTTTCCCTGTAAACACAATGCAGGGTCAACTCCGTATTTTGAAAAGTAGGCAAAATCGGCATTTTACGTATTTAGGGATATCCATACTATCTTATACCCTCTTTTGAAAATCTACGGGTTCTCTCTCCTATTTAAAACGTTCATTGGTCTTAATGGTTTGGTTTGATGAAAATCATAATAAAATTTACCGGCCCATTTTGCTTAAAATATATAAACCCCGATGTTCAAAACTTCAATCCAATCCCGAAGGGATTTTGGTCTTTTATTATTAAGTTTTACAAAAAAAATCAGATAATTATTTATACCACTATTTTTTTATAATCATCCTTGAAATGGTTACATTTTTATCCCAAGAAAAGTGAAACTATTTCAAGTTATATATGGTATTCCACATTCTTTTAAAATTGGACAATGAATTTTCTGCAGCCTGATAGGTACCTTTTCTGTGAAACACTATACCCCTTACGTCCCTAGGGGGAAATGACTATCAACCTGACGACACCCGCAAAAAAGGAGGTAGCTGTATTTTTGTTGTGAGATTCTAGGAGGCACTTCCCTGTAACCACAAGGCAGGGTCAGCTCCGTGAATTTTGAAAAGTGGCAAATCCGGGCAATTACGGATGTAGGTGATATACCATACTATCTATACACTCTTTGAACATATAACGGTTTCTCCTCCTATTGGAAACGTCATTATCTTAATGGTGTTGTTTTGAGAAAATCATAATAAATTTTACAGCCCATTTTGCTTAAAAATATAACCCCACGAGTTCAAAACTTCAATGCCAGAAGGTATTTTATAGGTCTTTATTATTCCCTTATTAGTCCCTTAGATTCATGTACGGGCGCATTCCCAAGTAACGCATATGGAGTTACTTCGTCGATATTTAAAAATGGCTTATTTCCGAGTTAAAAGAAAAAATACTCAAAAATACTAAGAAAAACACTTATCTAAAATACTAATAAAAAAACACTTATTTAAAACCCACTAACATTTCACTGGTATTCCTTCAAGTAACCGTTTTATCTTGTAGTTTCAATCTCATACGATACTGCAATGCAAATTGATCGGCAGGCTTATTTTGTAATACTAAGTACGCATGGGTCTTGTTTGGTATGTTTCCTTAAACAGCAACTAACTAATAACTTTCCATTGCCGTTTATTGTCATTTCAATGTGATATGTAGAACAAAAGATAGGCTTCGTCAAAAGGAAATGTCAATTCGGATTGGTCCGATTTGCCGTGGTTACATTTGTAAGATTGTGGTGAAACTGATCTCTTCTTGTAACATACTCAAACAAATTTGTTATTGATGGCGTTATTGATTTGTAATTGTAACCTTGAACTATTGAAATATTGACAATCCATTTTTGAACTTAATTATGTCATAAGTGTGTCATAGATTGCTTCTGCGTCATGCAAACCTACTTAGATTTGAATATTTTTCAAATCTTAATCAGTCAGTTCACTTTTCAGTAACCGAGTTCGCCCTATGAATCAGCTCAAAATTCCCCCTCTGTTAACCCAACCAATTAAACCAAACAATCATAAACTTCTTTATTGGATTCCCAAGAAAATCTATGATTCTATAGCAGATAAACAACCAAATTTACAAAGTAAACAAAAAAAGAAAGAAGAACTTCTGATACTAAGCTACGTGGGCTAATAAAGCAGGCAAATTGGAAATAAAGACACCAGTGGCAGCTACAGCTCCACGACAGAATATCAAAACTCAATTCAACATTTCTCTTGTTAGAGAGCAGGTGTGGTAGATCCCACGATGAACGTTTTTTTAAAACACGGCAGGACTCTCGAGGTCTTCTTAAATATAAAACCTGTTTCTTTTTTTAAGATGGAAAGAGATGTGCTAAGAACTGAAGTGTTAGTCATTTGCACAGCATTCCACGTGTTCTTAGCCAGAAATCTGACCAAGTGATTGTTGCCCTCTAATAATTGATGAAGCATATCTTTTGGTTTACTTATCGAATCGGAATGAATAAATGTCATATTAAAGCTTATTTTATTGGCTTAAAGGGATCCCAAACAAAGGCCCATGCGTACTTTTCTTTTTATCAAATGTTTAATTCCGATGTTAAAACATTTTTTTTGGGACAGCCTGTACAAATCGATATCATTGACATTGCGTAACCTTGCATGGTTCATCATCAGACGTATTCTCATCATTCTGTAGACCAGGTCATCTTTTACTGGATTTATCTTTTTAACAATCATGTTTTTCATATATGGACAAAGATACACACACCCAGGGTTGGCCAGAACAAGTTACAGTATCACTTAATGTGCGTACGGCCAGAGAGTAATATAGTACTTTTGCACATTTCCACTCATGTCCACTATCCCGGTCCACAATGCTGCATTTCACTTTGTCTCTCTATTTCCTCTATTTTCTAGCAATTCCTTGGCTTCATTCCAGAAGAAAAAAAATAAAAAGAATAAAAACTTCCATAAAATTTAAAAAAAATCTAACGTTTCTGGCACGTACCTTTATTTCTGACTGTTCGCCCCTATATTGTGTTTACACCGTTTTATTTAACTATCTTCATGAATCTATGCTATGTCCACGTGGTGACTATCTTCTTTCATTCGAAACATGAGGCTAACATGCCCGATCCTTTTTCACTTTCTCGTCCAAGTTCTTTTTGACTGTTCTATGACGAATTTGTTGCCGGAGTCCTCGGTTCTTATCCGCGTAAAGGGCTACTTTGCAGGGATTTTATCAGGCCTAAAATTCTGGATTTTGATTGGTTTAAGACGTTTGTTCATTTGGACTTTGGGCAACGAACCGTGTGAAATACCGTCCTTTGGATGGACCTTTAACCGTTTGTCCCATGTAAATCACGCTTGTATATTAACGCAGCCAGTTCTCGACAAGGCCTCGTGGCTGTCCCAAACCGCCTGGACCTGCACATGAAAGCAGTGTCTAAATACTGAATGATTTATCCAGGCTATAAAAGACAAATACAAACGATAAAAACGACGTTGTGTGAGCTTTACTAAAAAAATCACGGATTACGTACCTCAAAATAACGTGAGCTATAAGCAATTACAGATTAATTGGAATAAATCTGATAAAATCAGAACTTTTAAGTGTTTTAGAGAAGCTTTACCGCTGCTTAAAAAGTGTTCAAAAAATCAATCCGCGGCTATAATTATAAATTTGTATCGCTGTAGGCTGTTTTGGTAAGGCATTGATTGGGTTTAAAAGTAACTTAAACTAAGTAATCAGCTTTAGGCTTTCGGCTATTTGTTTGGTGTAGTTGGTAATCCATAAATAAGGATCACACTAGCAAAATAGCATTTTAAAGGAATTGTTAGACATTCCTGAAAAGTCCTAATCCTACTGTTTCATATTTGTTCAATTACGAATTGTTGTACTAAAATGTGACATGTGTATTTTTTTGACGAGAAAAAGTTTTACAATTATCACATTTTTGGGGAAAAAACCTTTGTAACAGTAACAGACTAACTTTTTGGAATGTTAAAAACAAACATCAAATTATAGCCGCAGAATGAATCTCGAATTTAGGGTTCTCGCGTAATGTTTGGTGGCCCCCGAAAAAAAATTACATGAGGAACTATTCATATAGATTCAAATCACGATTGTGGTGATTTGTGCTGTTTTTGTATCGTCATTTAAAAGTTTTAAAATAATTTTGTATAATGTAAACAACTGGTGGAATTACGGCCACTTGCTATTTTTCAGTAATGGCTTTTGTTGTCATACCACACATCGAGACAATTTTGAGTGTTTAATCATTTGGTAGTTTGGTAAACCCTTTTGTATTTTGCATTCCTGCCATGATATTTGGTGTCCCTCTTACCATTATCAAACAGGGGGACCTTCCGAAATAACACCTGGGTCCCAAAATTGTGACTGAGCATATTATAATTTCCCTGGGTTTCTGACTTTCGTAAACCTATGACCACTCTTTGTGAAATAGGCCTTAAGAAACTATGAACATGTAAGATTGTTAATGGATGGTTCATCTTGTAAGCGGAACCAATGGTGTCCCGCTTACGTGAAGGAACCTCAATAAAATTCCCACCCAATAAGACCTTAGAGAGCATTGATTTGCTCAATTTTATTTCCCTACTTTGGTTTGACCTCAATTTTGAAGGATCTTACTTAATCAAGAAAATATATATTTGATAGCTACGATCATAAAAAAAGCTGAACTTATGATTTTAGGTTAAAATCTCTATGTCCACAAGTTGGGCCTTATTTGTAGAAATGCTAATTTCTTTTGAGCTTATGTAGTGTAAGGATAAAGGGTATTCAGTACAAATTAAGGCTGTGCGTCCAGTGATAAAAAATATCGATATATTTTTATAGCGACCCATTTGTATAACTATACGGTCCATTCTATGTTGTTTGCACATAAGGCTAGTCATAGGTCGTATTTTGATCCATTTGTAGTTTTCTAGCCAAAGATTGTCTCATGTGTTGACTCGGTCTTTCCAAACCAAAATTTGTAGAAAACCAAAATCGACTCATTTTATAGGAACCTGTGGTTCTCGTAACCAAAATGAAAATAAGAGATCCGTAGTAGATTGGCCACAAAATGACCCACGCGTAAGTAGAGTGTGTAAAGGTGAAAACATGCGACCCTATTGTCGGTACATCTACACCAATATACTTTTTGTACCGGTAACCTTTGTTGTACACAAAATGCACGATTCACGAGTTAGATTAGGTAAATACCGTTGAGGGTAATTGTATTTGCATAGGATACAATGCATACCGAAATATGCACTGTGAACCTGAAATTGCTTAGTTCGAGGAGACTGTCCCTAGAATTTCAGTTATACCGGTCGGATCATCATCACGTAGTCCCTATACTGCAGCTACACCATGTCTACGGTACCGTGGCAGCTACTGCACAGTACACACTGGGCAATTGCGAGGCGGTAGCTGCAAGATGGGCTTACTAAGTACACAATTATTAGTTATACAGTACTTTGCTACTCTGGTTTACCTACCCCAATGGCGACCCTGTAGTTTCCACTAGGTGGAGAGAAGTGGATGTTGAGTAACAGTAGTTGGTTGTTTACTGGTGTAGACACGCAGCTATCACATAGCTACCCCGCGGTTACTACGACGCCATTTTTGATAGTGGATGAAAATTGCATGAAATGAGGGCGCTATACACTTGGGCTCCATTTTAGCGTTTTTTGAATGTTTTAAGGAAAATCATTACGAACTTCAAATCGGGCAGCATCAAAAACCCCCATATCATGCACTGGTATATAAAAAATCACATATATGCCAAAATATCAAAAAAAAAAAACAAATGGCCATGTGAGACTGGCCGTGCGCGCCTGAGATCCGGTATAAACCAGCCGTAGCTACTCCACGACATTGCAGACAGCCGCTGTGGTGTACACTAAATCCTCGATGCGAAAAAATACACGGAATCCTGCCGGCGAGTGGTAGGCTAGGGGGTAGGTAATACCTGTCTACTCGGGGGTAGCTGTGTGGTAACTAAACCATGAAGAAATGGCCGTGTATGCCATATGAAGGTTCACACACGCTCACACACACCACCCACCCACACACACACACACCACACACCCCTCCACACTCACACACACACACACACACACATCCTTAACGTTTCAATATGGAACGTCAAAACCCAATGAAAAAAAAAAACACGAGCGGACTCTTGTCTTGGTTAGTTTCTCCTAATCTGAGCAGACAACATACCACTACCATCCTTTTTTCGGTGATTGTCAGATTTTCCTTCCTCTAGGGACGTTATGGATCGACAACATACCCTAATGACATGGCATAAAAGTTGTGGAATATAATCTTGGCTATGAGAAATCTCCCGTCATCTATTGACAAATGTTTTTCTGGGCCAAAGTTAATCTGAAGCCATTTTCTCTTAATCTTGAAACCAACGTATTCTGTTTTTTATACGATCATTCTACAAAGACAACTTACATTACAGAACAGCACGGTCACTAAATTAGCCACAGTAATTCCTTGATTTTTAGATCAAACATTGATGGAAATTACTGACAAAGTAAACCCAAGCATCAGCATTATATGAAAAAAAAAACACTGGTTCGATATATCGATGATGGCTTCATCATTTTTAACAATAGCACATTGGTGATCTTGATTCGTTTGTGTCTATACTAATCACTCCACCCATCTATTTATTTCAAGTTTTTCGAAGTAATTCCCAATATCCCTTTTCTTGATATAGATGTACAATTTTACCCGCTACAGTAACATTCAAACTAATATTGTGGGGGGTTCTATTACCCACCTGACACCCATAAATATCTCGATTTCAAAGGGGGTGTCTGTTCATGGCGAAACATACCAAAAAGGATTATCCCTCCAATCTTGCCCGTCGAAGTTGTGCTACTATCGTTTCAAGAAATGACATTAAAACTCGCAGATTCAATGAATTGAAGCATGTTCTTTTAAATTGACACCACCCTTTGACAGTTGTTGAAGATTGTATTATCATAATAATGTAGTATCAAAAGAACAGACCTCCCTAATGCAGAGAAAACTAAACATAACGTTCTCGAACTAAACACTTCAGATTCACAGTGTGGTTTTTAGAAAGGGTTACGCAGCAAAGCTATAATTAAAACACTTTCCTCCTACTGAGCATCACTTCATTGCCTCCTAATCACTAGGTTTTTTTTTTGGGATTAACCTTATTACCATAATTAATTAAGTTATGGATTCCTTATGGAAATTCCCGTTTGAAAGTGCCTTTTTATAAAAATGGATACCTCGGAAATTAATCTATTTCATTCCCATATTGGAGATAAACCTCCAGGTGTTACATTAACGCCCGGTATAATAGTTGATAGTGTTCTTGTCTAAATTATACAGTCATTCATTTAAATATGCTGTACAAAAATTAATATTAATACTATTGATATTGGTATCAAGAATGATACTGGTTAGTATTGTTTTTTCATTCATACCTCCTAATGCAAACATATAAATTATTTGACCTTCCTAATTTTCAAACGTAGATTTATTCCACAAATACACACTTAAAAAAGGCTTTCAAGCATTGTCAACTAGAGGACCCCACACACGTGTGATTGTAGCATCGAGAGTCCTGCCTCGTGTGTGTATTTATAATTTTATTAGAGCTTCTCTTAGTTTCTTAGATAAGCGACCAAAACAATACACCAGGTAGATACGGTGGTGCACATTTCGTAAGACAAAAAAGGTTCTTCATCCCTCTAGTATAGTAAGGCTTGACAGTTGGGGTAAAACCTAAAAACCTCCAAAAAATGCTAATTAGAATCCAATTTGTATGCTGGCAATTAACAATGCTTTTCAAAAATGTTAAAAGACATGACTAACTATATACAAGCATAAAATTGTTAAGTCATGCCTTAAGTTATAGGGAACATAATAGGACAGGTCTTTCTTCATGTCCTTATATAAAGACACATAATTGAATTTAAAGGTGCAACGAGAGATTTCAAATATAGGTGTCCCAAAAATTGAAAGTCACTGATTTTTGCCCTGATGTAAAGCATCCACTCAAAATATCACCATTTGAAAGCATTAAGCTGAGAAAATTTGTCTTTGTAAAAAAAATTGTGATTTCTAATTTCATATAGGAAGAAATACGAAATCACCTCTGTGTTAATATATTGAAATTTAAATATACAAAATAAAAAAAACTTTTCTTTTCTCTCATTTTAAGACATTTCTGTACCAAAGACAAGGTAAGAATTCTATATTGATGTCTAATCTACATGAAATGACTTTTATGACACATATTAGGGTGCCGCAAAATCTCTCGTTGCCCTTTATATAGCAATTTTTATATGTCCTGTCGAGACATGACTGCGTATATAAAAAGTCAGACTAACTACCAACGTGCACAAAGACGCGCTAAATTAAGACATGTCTCCTGGAAGTCACATGTTTATTAACAGTGTTGTTGACTTCTCTTTCAGTGGCCTGATAGGTTGATAGTGAATAGATGTTTCAGGCTACTTACATTTCTTGGACGGGTACTATTAATGGTCTTCTGGTGAATCCTGTCCATAATGGCCATTCTTCTCTTTTCGGTCACGTTTGTGACCAAAACCGGTGATTTTTTACATTTCAACCCAATGCTGTTTTGTAAACAAGTCTGTTATTTTCCTTTTACATGATTATAACTTGAGTCTAAGCCTAACCAAAACTAATGTATCCACTTTCACTTGATTGGTTATTTCGTCATGGGGGGAAATAAAGTTCGGTCACGTTTGTGACCATCAGTAGGTCCACCCACGTGACCAAACTTTTGGGAGGCAACCATGACAAAATAACCAATCTAAACCAAAGTGAAAACATTTTTTGGTTAGGTTTGGACTGAAGGTTATTAATACATGTAAAAAGGAATAACAATTGGGTTACGTTGACAAAACACATTGGCCCTCAAAGTAAAAAAAATCCGTTTTTTGGTCACAAACGTGACCGAAGAATGACCCATAATTGGATTTTATCGACCATCATAGATTGATGCATAAAAGCAGATGGTGTGGTAGCTATCAAGGCAACCCCTTAGATTTTGGTGAATGACCCAAGTCTAACATCAGAGTAATAGTTAGACAGTACTCGATGGTCATTCCAGATCATCCCCAGTTTCATGAAAGCAACCAATACCAGTGATCTTCGTGTACGTATCTCACTTTCTGAAGAAGCCATCATTGACCCGAGATATTTAAAACCATTTACATTGTTAATGGCAACTCTATTGAGGACCATATCTTCATTACAAGGCAAGGTTGACAAAACTTCTGTTCTTCCTGGGTTGGTACATTTACTGCATCCACTTTATCTGCTCCCAGTTGAATTCAGCAGCCTTGACGGAATAAAGTACAGTATCACGTGCACTTTATTCCGTCAAGGCTGCTGAATTCAACGGGGAGCAGGCAAAGTGGGTGCAGTAAATGTACCAACCCGTTCTTCCTGGTTGTATCACTAAGCCAACAAGTGTTGCAGCTTCGCAAAGGTCGTCCAGTTGACGTCTTAAAGCAATATTATAACACTTGAAAAAAGGGGGCGCCCTCACAAAGTTGTTGACTTCTCTTTATCTGACCTGGTTTTGGTTTGGTAGATTATGTCCTCCAACATTAAATCTTTGAATTGTATTTTTTTCTAAACTCCAGTTATTTTTCATTGAACAGGAGCGGGGTTTTTAAAATTAAAGCTTACCTGTGTTAGAATAGGGAGGCTGGAAAATACACCAACTCTGGGTCGACTTTAATCTTATCATAAGACAACTTTTTTTCTAAATATTCTTGCTACAATCTTATAATCTTCTCTAATCGGTACAGAAGATAACATGCTGCTTGCGGTTCTGATTGTTAATAGAATGTCAGGTTGTCGTTCTGAGAGAACAAAACACCAACAACCATGGGGAATAGCGGTGTTCTTTTACACCTTAATATTTGTAATGCAGCATATCTATTCCAAAGAGTGAGGTCCTTAAAACCACTATCATTGATTACCCAAGAGTCGAGTAACATATTTTTAAATTTCAGAATCGCTTAAAAGTCAGGATAAGTCTGTAGATTTCTGTGAAAATTGAACAAAAAGTCAGAAGAAGCAGTGTTCAAAGATAGAAATCTTCATTGACTTACGTGCTGTAGGTTCGCTTTGTCGGGCAGTAATTACTAAATATCAGGTTGTCCTTATTAGTTGCTTTTGGGCTTACCTTGTAGGTATGTTAGATACCGTTACTTGTTTCAGACATGAAAGAACCGTATTTTTGATATGAATTTATGGTTTTTCCTAAGTTGAAAAGACCACACTAAGCGTCTCCCACAATATACGTTCATAGGGCATTTGAAATCCACACCATTTTAGTTTTATTCAATTTGTTTAGTTTTAATGCTTACCTGGATGACCTTTCTACGTTAATGATGTGTGACCCGTACAATGTGGGTGAAACGTTGTATATGATTGCGACCATCAACTGTGACTGACCTTAATTTCAACTGTTAACCACCTTTATTATCCCTACATCCAGTTATGCCATTATCTTTTTGCCAACTCAGCATGTAGATTCCTGTGCTTTTGAAGCTTAATGACTTACGTACTTCCATTCTTTGTAATTGCCCAAAAGTCGTACGATTATATTAATGGACCGAAATTGCCAACATCTGTCGCTGGCGATTGTATGTTAGTATGAAACGCACGAATAACGATATCTACTCTGGACACACACACACACGCAACCACCACCCGCACCACCACACACACACACACACACACACACCCCCCCACGCACGCACGCACACCCACACACACACACGCGCAAACAAACTCACGGAGCTACACCCTGCTGGGTTTAGTGGAAATTGCTCTTGGATCTGACACAAAATGCCGCTACCTCACTTTTTTGCGGTGATTGTTTCAGTTTCTTTCATTCATTCAGAGCAACAATTATTGACCAAAAGTATGATATATGCAATACATTACATGACTATTTCTAAAAAAAAATTCAAAATTTTGTTTAAAGCTCTTTGTATGAGTAAAATATAGTGACTGAGATAGTAGTACGGTAATATTATTACAATATTATTACTATGATTATAATATTACAACCATAAAGTACATACAGTGTGAATTCAAATGAATGGGGAGAGATCAGTACTCTTCTAGGACTTTAGGGATATATATAGAATCTATATATATAATATTATAGATTTGTTATATATATAATATATATATATATATAAATATATGTTTTTATATATCATCAATCTATATCTCTAATCATCTCTATATCATATCTATATCTATAATAGATATTATATCTATATTATTAATATATTCTTAATAATAATAAATATATATCACTATATCCTACGCTCGGGCGAAATTTTTTTTTCGCCTTCACGTTAAGCCGTTTTTTGCGCTTTTTCCGTCAAAGAACTGAATATTAATTTCTGCAAATGAGTATAATCTCATTAGCTAACAAACTACTGAATATTAATTATTATCATCTAGAAAAAGGCTCATTATTCTAATTATAGTAATATTTTCGCCCTATGATTCAATCTAGTAAAATATATTATAATAATATATATATAATTAGATATAGAATCTATATATATATATATATATATATATTATCTATATATATTATATACATTATCTATCAATAACGCCCTTAAGTAATATCAAGCTTCGTATGGCTTGGTAATACCAATATATATATATAATCTCCCCCTATTGTTGATGTTATCTATAAATGTATATGTTCAATATGACTGAGGACTTCAATATCCAAAATCTCCAAATCCATACGAGACGTCTTCGTGGAAGGTAGACGTCGGAGAATGAAACGAAAGATGGAGATGGAGGTAGCACAAATCCTGGAAATTATATTACGCCTTCGAACTATGTGTTCGTCATCAGAATCACTAACACACAATGCAACGATAAGTAATAATTATTAAATAATTATTCAAAATTGTTAAAACCTCCATTTGTCGTGAAAGATGACCCTAATAATTAAAAAAATAGTTTTATCATCACATTCATTATTATAACAAATTTAAAAACTTAAAATTCTGATCCGATGTACTTGATATCAACTACGAAAAGTGCAGTAGTTTGGAATAATTAATCGAGGCGGACCAATCACCTTTTTATATCTTTTAAAATATTATTGGTACGATAGATATTTATATATATAGTAAATGATACGTTCTGCAAAATACTGTTTCAAGAGGCTCGATGATCAAATAGAAACAGACACAGTCAGAGTTTTGGAAATGGTACTAAACGGAATCTTTATTAAAATCGTGTCTGAATAAAATTACATGTTGAATATAATTTTGTGGAAAGGTTTGACACTTATATTAGTAGTAAAATATTCATAGGTTTGTTTTTTACATAATTTTTGTATTTTAGCTTTTGTATATGTACCAACCCTTCATGAAGATTACACAAGATAACCACAACTGGTATATGATCATAAAATTTGTTTCGGCTAATATTACAGTTACTGATAACATTTAAAGATGGGGGCAATCAAAATACATGCTAATGTGTATGTTGTTTCCATATTTCCACATCATTTGTAAATTAAAGTTAAGAGTTAAGGTTGTGGTGCGTTTTTTCACATTTTATAAGAGAAAATTAAGAAGAGACAAGTAAGAAAATCATGAATGGATTTAAACCTTTACTCACAGCAAAAAAAGATTCACTTACGTGAGTTTTCACACCACGACTCTGAAAATGTTTTGACAAATAAGACCAAAGAACTATTTTGGTAAAATACGAATTAGTATTTGGGACGGGGTTGTATCATTCGGAATTATTGTCATTTAGCACTTTACTTGCTTTTCAGTCAGCCAATCATTTTATTACGCCTTCTTTTGAAGAAAAAAAAATATTGAAATGGCTCATAAGACGCCCTTCATGCCAAGGATAGAAGGAAATTTGTTTAATCGAGTTTTATGTTAATACTTCATACAATTTTTAAAAGCCCAGCCGTTGGTTGGGTCTTTCTTGAAATACCAACGCAAATTCGCCCTTCTCGATGTCTGTATCTCATGGACGTCGTAACAATACCTAGTGTGTTTATCGCCCCATGAAAGCATCTATGTAGTCGTTCACAGACATGATTTTGCACACATGCCGACACACATAAAACACACATTTCACCCACAAAGCCCCACCCCATACCGACCCAAGGACACACCAATGTACTCCCGCATTTTTCTACGATTATTGAACGTGAACTCTAATTGGCATTTTAGGGATAACCACCTAGCTACCAACCTAGCTACTAATTTCAATTTTATGAGAATTTATTTCACGATTTAGTATCTCACTATCGTCTTTATATTATTTCATTGTATATACGTGAACGTCTTTTTTTTCAATGTGCAATGTCGTACGTGGATAATTAAAGATTTTAAATGGAACATGGAGTTAATCATACGTCTATGGATAATGCCGAAAGCATTTCCTTTCCAAGTACTTCTATCACCACTTTTCACTGTAACAATTTGGTTCAATTTTGAAGGAAAATAATACATGCCATAAGACTTATTACAAAAAAAGAAGAACACCCGGCACATAGCTTCAAAAGTGGCATATTTGTGTAGTCATCAAGAAATGCGGCCCACAGCACCGATGATATTTTTTTCCAAATGCTAAAAGACAAAAATCCCCCATTTGCATAGCCTCTTTCAATATTTCCAACGGCAAAAATATTCACTAGCGTGTTGCCATTTTCTTTTTGAGACAAACATTTACTTTTGCCCTAGCATGCATTACTATGCTAAGTCCTAATTTGAACTGTTTCAGGAGTGGAACAGCTTTCAGTGTGCATCTGTAAATTCAATAGAGAGAGAGAGAGAGAGAGGGAGAGAAGATTTTGTAGAGGTGTTGTAGATCGCTCAACTCTTGCAGAATGTAATTTATTATTTTGTGCGGGCACAACAGGCCTTTTAATTTAAGTAACGATTTTGTTTGCTCATGAATTAAAACGTGGCTGTAATAAACTAAATATACCACGATGTCATTTGTAAGGCCTTACTCTATTCCTTAAAGGCAGGAAACTATCCATTATTGTGTGTTACCGAGATATGTTTGTGATCATAATAGGCGACTCTATCATCCTACTTATGAAGCCAGTTAATTTCAAGATGGAGTAATAACTTAACACTTAAGTGACCAATGGGTTTTCACTCCCGTTAGTTCCCCGGGGGGGGGGGGGGGGTTCCATGGGACCCCCTTAAGGAAACACTTCCCGAGGGAATTTTTTTTAATTTTGCATTAAATTTATACCACATGTGGAAGGGCTCATAAGACAACCCAATCAGCAATAAAAATGAGAATTGTTATTTGGGCTGCCAATTAGGGGCACAAACATTCTTGTTTCAAAACACGCGACAAAAGTGTGCAAAAAGACGGAGAAAAGTAAAGAGCCTTGCGCTCTACATCAATTTTTGAAAATTCATTTGATTTGATTATCTATTTAAGAAGACCCAAATTACATATATTAACAAAAAGGAAGGTTAGGGAATCCTGTATTTTTAACGGGTGTTGCCCAAAAATACACCTCATTTTCCATAGACTTTGTACAGTAACAGTTTAGCAACATCCACAATGAAATGTTTTGTTTCAGCAAAAGGTAATTATTTTTAAATGATTCTTAATTGTGTACTCAGATTGTATGTGTGAATATAGCAGCAAAAAAAAGTGAACTTTGTCTTTTGATTTTAAAAAAATATCTTGAGGTGACTCCGTGTTAGTGCCAAGCGGGGGGGAGGGGTTCCAGGGACCCTCACTAATTAATCATTAGGCTTGGCCGATTTTAATTTTTTGCTATGAAAAGAAGAGAAGCGCATTTAAAAGGCAGATAATCTACACAAAATTCGGCGCGCAAAAATCCACGACGACAAGCGGCCATCGTGAAAACAAGTTTTGGAGGGCCCATAGAACCCCCCCTTGGGCACTTAAGTGTTAACTTCAGTGTAAATTGGCTCCTTTCAGAGTGAATAGTTTGTACGTGATTGGGCCATCTGTTTTTCTTTGAACAAAAATATTGTGACATCAAATACAAAAAGGAAAAAATCAACGAAAAAGAAAACTGTAGAAAGTATTGTAGGCTAATCTTTCTGAGACAATTTGGTTTGCCTTACGACAAAGGCAACGACATTATTGAGTAGCTAATGCCTAAAGACTGGTGCCTTCTTTTCATTTATTTCATTAACGTTCAATGACTAAAATTAAATCTTTCAGGATTGTAGTTAAAACCTATCAAAATACATTTACAATTATACCCCTGTTTGCCTTAGATTCAACAATTAGATGAATTCAAATTAAATATGATTTAAGAGTTAATAAATCCTAATTTAAACTTTCAATTCCCTGCATTTCTATGAACATAAAAATCTATGAGTAAACCATTCAGTTTGAAATAAGGTGCATGACAAGAAATGTGTAATTCCTTCGAATATTTCACGTATTTATGTATGTCTCATACGCAACATAAATTTTAGTTTGAATGGAATGTACTGTTATATAAAATCCTTTAAAATGAATTGAAATCTTTCAAGAAAATAAAAATATTAAAAAATATATTCAAATTAGTCGTCTTCATCTAATCTTACGAACTGTAAGCAAGCTGCGTTTCTATTCATTCAAGCAGAGTGCCCATTTTATTAAGGAGTAACTTTGTTTATGGAAATATGTTAATATAAAAGGTCGTAATGGCAAAAATATATAGACTCGATTCCTTTTTTTGTGGGGGACATCTAGGAACGCCAATGCATACCAGTGTTCGGCCCTGATTATTTATTGCATATTCCGCCATTTTGGATTGTTGTCCAATTTTTTCCTACATTTTGGGTGGATTTCGAAACCAAGACAAAGTTTTATCTCCAATTTTTTTTAGTCTTAAGGTAGTCCTTATCCATTTATCTTCAATCAAACATGCCATGGCATGTCTTCACATTAATTTTCTCTTTTGATACTTTTGTAGCACCTGAAAAGCAATACGCTCACTTCGCCATCTTGGATTTCGCAAATTTTCATTAATTTGCCTAGTTTTGTTGCAGTTTGAAACCATGGACGATTTTTTCCTTCAAATGTTTAAGCTTATAAGTATATAGTTCTATTACATTATCTTTCCATAAATACAATTAAAATGCTGTCTTTGACTTAGTTGTTTATCATTTTTGGAATAAATGACGAAGCCGACTAGATTTATGTCATTCTCCGATAGCTTATCCGACTTTTTACCAATAAAGTCCTACCGTCCCCCACCCCTGTGCGTTATGTTGTTGTGCGACACGGTCGGTAATGAGGGTTGAACAATATAAGAATTCCTTTTGTGTATACAAGAAGGAAATAACGCCAACGGATTTAATTGCCTGTCCCATTTAACTTAATGACTCTCGACAGAGTGCTATACATACTTAGG
>JAMKCH010021568.1:0-25368 GCA_023653785.1 Ophioderma brevispina
ACCTATGACATCACTGAGTAGTCCTTAAATACAGTCCACACACATTCATTATGGTTTTATTGTTTCTGGTGATATGAGTTGTTGTCTTCCTGTGAACTAACGTTATATGACCCAACCCAAGCTAACCAGTTATAGTAACAGCACTCTCTTGGCTCTTGACCCTCTTGGAAATGATTTAAGGTCATCATTATAAAGTGTTGTTTTCTAACGTCAAAAAAATTAGTAGGGCTGTTTTTCTTCCTCATTTACGTACCCTAGAGCGAATATAATCATCGTCATCGTCATCATCAAAACAAGTCTGTGCGCAAACTACATTCTTTTTGGAGCTCCCAAAATATCACCCAGGTTTCTTATCCCGACAATTTGCCATTTTAAGTTCATTTATCAAAACATGCCTCCTTGCGGCGGCCATCTTGGACGCCCACATGTTTAAGCCCCTTCAGGAAGTTAAAAACTTGACTTCGTGTAGTCGTGGATGAAATTTCTATCTGTAATGAAATTATAATGGCGGTTTTCCATAAACAATGGCGGCCATTTTTGAAATGGGCTAGTCACCTTCAATCCTAGGACATCCCCTTCAAGGTGATATATGGGAAAATTAATCACCAATTGGGTGCAACGAACCGAAAATCCGAAGATGGCAGCTCGTGGACTACTAGAGCTCCCCATATAACACCTGAGAAGAAAGAGAGGCAAGCGATGTGTAAGGTCTTGCTTGAGTGCACCATACGTTGGCGGCAGGTGGACTCAAACCCACAAAATTCAGATCATGCGTCGGCTGTTCTAGACACTAGATAGAATAGCCGACTCTGGATAGAACAGCCGACTCGCTATGTCTACAAGAATTTGAATGTTAGTATGCTTTTGGAGATGTTTTCTCATTCCTTTTGACATCAGAAGATGGGCAATAGACACGACAGAGTGCTGTATGAGTTTAAGAATAAATAACGTATCATTGCACCTAAATCTGGAGAATGATCAAAATACCCCTTCCCGTGTCTCAATGTATACCTTTTATCTTGTCAGGTACCCAGTGGCGTACCGAGGCAGTCGATCCAGAGGGGGCAAATTTCCAAGTCGTCCCGCCAGAGAGGGCAAAATTCGTAAATCGTCCCGGTGATTTGCTCCCGTAGCGAGCGAAAAATGGGAAATTTACTTTAATTTTGCCCAAATTTGAAAAAAAAAAAAAAAAAAAATCCCCCCCCCCCCCCCGCCCCCCGGTCGGTACGCCACTGCAGGTACCTTTTTATGAAGTAGTGACTGTGGAATTCATTCGCCGTTATTAAACAATTGAATATTATTTCGTCGTGCGCCATAAACCTTAATACATCGAAGAAAGTACAGAGCTCTTGCAAAGGAATACCACAAAACGCGCACAAATTCGCGATGGTACGACTTTAAAATCCCACCATGTTCAATGATAGGACTATACAAGTACATGTATTGAACATTTTATAAGTACTCGTTGTTCTTTTGAACTTCCATGACATTTTCCAACGTTTAGAAAAATTAAGCACTTTTATGGATATGATGGAAGTGAACAAAATCAATTTTGCCTACTCCAGAAGTTAGCATCTCTGGTGAGTAGTGTGCATGAATGAATACTGTTACAGTACCAACAATCTTAAAAGGCTAAATAGTAGGAAAAATGAAGAAATAAACAAAACCCTGGGGAATTATTAATAAAGATACTCAGCTTTCACGCAAATAAGGAGGCGACGGCGAGGCGTTTTCAGGGTGGATACGGGGGTGGATAATTAATAGACTTGGTTCCAGACAGTGCACATCACTTGTATTAACGTGAATGTCTTATGATATTCTTCAAATGAAAAGTTCATAGCTGATTTCAATAGATTATACTATTTAACCAGTCATCAAGTAATCGTCGATGCATGTACAAACTTGCTACAAGCTTTGATAACATCTCAAACGAGAATTCAATGCTATAGGTTATACACCACTAACCTGGCTGCACTACTTTCTTGTATGGCATCTGAAAAATACGCTTCGCACTTCAAAATGTCTGAAAATGCACTAGTTATTTACGAAAGTGATGGAATTTCATGATGGACATGGTAGACTTGTATATGTTCTCAAACTAATTGGCATTTGGACAGTAAATTGGAGGCAATTTACTCCACGCTCATCAATTTCACATCGATTTGCCCACTACTAGATTTTGCCACTATAGAGATATTGGGTTGTGTGGTTTGGGTGTGCTGCGAGTTTCGTGATTTGTAACTAACATTGTCTGGTCACCAATCGACCATGTTGAAAATTTGACTATTTGATGATTTTAGCTTGTGCTTTTATGCGATATTGTTGTATTTCCTCTGTGAGAGTTTTAAATGTGAAAGAAACAATTCATCGGTGACCTTGGTGACCACAGAGCACGTTTGGGTGTTATTCGGTATCACATGGATGCCAAGGTCAAAAATACCATTTAAACACAAACAAATGAGCCTTGTACACAAATGATCTGAATTTTGAACAGTACGGGTTAAGAGCCACTAATTTCTGTTACGGCATCACATGGATACCCACTCTGTTCACAATTAAAAAATGTTGCAGTTCAATGATGATATGTCTACTCCACGAAGATTTTAAAATGACAACTCCCACCTTATATGTTCAACGATAACAAATAGGTGGGAATCTTCTTCAGTTAATGTATAATATGCCCAGATCTTGTTGAAATTGTCATGAAATGTTGGTATTGGTGAAAGAAACATGTGTGCCAACTTTTATTTTTTTTCCCAAAAAGGCATTTTTGAGATATGTCACCTAATGTGTCACCTAGATTTGTACAGGGACTGATTTTGGCAGTATAGAAAATGGATCAAAATGGGGCAATTTTTTGAAAAACTACACATTTTTTTCAATTATTTCTAAAGTAATTGATGAGTTATAAGATTGGTGTTTGTTTTTTATGGTTAGAGAAATATCAAATTTTTTTATTTTTCTGTATGTCATCAAAAACAAAGAACAGGTGGTCACAACAACACCTTTTTTGCTGATTATTTCTAGAAATACTGAAGTTTCCACTTTTCAGAATTTTTCCTAGAAGGAACTACAACGCCCTTGGTGATGAACAAGGTGCCATATGAAAGGAAATCAAATTTAGAAAATTCTCACGTTAGATTTTGCAGATTGAGCGTTTCTAATTGAAATTACAGGTGTTTCTAATTTTCCCTAAATTATTTTTCCTAAAATCATTTTTCTAAAAAATTAAACACTTGATTTAAAAAAGCCAACGTGAGAATTTAGGTATTTTGTTTATACACAGATCCCTGGCGTTTCAGTTTAAAAGCTCTTCATTTAAGCTGGGGAAAAATTATTTAATGAAAAAATTAGGGAATTTTAAAAAAATAAATCAAAAAACTAAACAAATCGCACTGTCTCGAAACGGCAAAATATGTGGAGAAAGTTCACTCCTTTCAAAATCAAGTTTGGACTAAATTGATTTAGGAGTATGATTTTTGGTCATTTTTCTGTAAGACCATTTTTCCGATGATCTACCTAAGGAGCAGTCCTGAAAATACTTATGTCAGGACGTCAAGACGACGTGGTTCTATATGTCTCTCGACGACAATAGAACAACGTCGTATTGACGCCTGGACAAAGGGTATTTCAGGACTGCTCCTTAAGGTAGGATCATCGGAAAATGGCTTACAGAAAAAAGGACCATAAAATCATATATCCTAAATCAATTAGTCCAAACTTACCTAGAGGAAGGATTGAACTTTTCTCCACATATTTTGCAGTTTCGAGACAGTGCGAATTTGTTTTAGTGTTTTTATTTATTTTTTTAAAAGTCCCTAATTTTTTTCATTAAATACTTTTCCAGCTTTTTAATGAAGAGCTTTTAAATGAAAACTAAAGGGATAGGGGATAAACAAAATACCTAAATTCTCCGTTGGTTTTTAAATCAAGTGTTTAATTTTTTAGAAAAATGATTTCGGGGAAAAAGAATGTAGGAAAAAATTAGAAAACACCTGTTGTAATTTCAAATAGAAAAAGCCCAATCTGCAAAATTAACGTGAGTAATTGTCTTAATTTGATTCCTTTATATGACACCTTGTGAGGCTCCCAGGGGCCTGTTGTGTTAATTTCTAGGAAAAATTATGAAAAGTGGAAACTTCAGTATTTCTAGAAATAAATCAGCAAAAAAAGGTGTTGTGTGTGACCACTCTGGTCTTTATTTTGATGACAGTACAGAAAAATAAAAATTCCTGCATGGATATTTGATATTTCTTAACCATAAAAACAAAACACCAAACAAAAATTTTTTAGGTTTTTTCTTTTTTTAATTTTAGAAATTTTGATAAAAAATGTGTAGTTTTCAAAAAAATTGGCCCCATTTTGGTCCAGTTGCTATAATGTCAAAATCGGTCCCTGTACAAATATAGGTGACACATTAGGTGACATATCTCAAAAAATAAAAAAAATACTTGGAAAAAAAATAAAAGTTGGCCCACATGTGTTCTTTCACAAGGACACACTATTTCATGACATTTTCAAACAAGATCTGGGCATATTATACATTAACTGAAGAGAGATCCCACCTAGGGCTACGTTAGTCTTACGACTGCTTTCGCGAACGAACCCCCGGACACACCTGTGGTTGTGGAACAGCACTACAGATAATGTTAATGGAACATTTCCTGGTGGAGCAACAATGCACACACAAGGACCTTGGAATTCAGTTTAGCAGCCAGACGTTGTACCCATCTCTGGCTGGATCATATTTGAGAACAACAGTGTTTGGACACGATAAGAAGAACCTTATTTCATCATGCAAGGGAAATATGGAATTCCCCTATTAATGCTGAAAATTGGGTGTGGTAATCTGTTTACGTGCTTAGAGAGATACAGTAAACGGTACAGTAAATAGCTGGGGGATTTTTCAGGTTTGGCACAAGTAAAATTGCATATACACTCTAAGAAAAAAAAGGTGTGAAAGAAGTTCTAAACTTGTCCACTATGTGGAACCCTGTAAGGTTCTTCAACGAACCAAAATAGTTCGTTAACTACTGTATAACACCTTTTATGGTTCTGTTAGGAACTTTATTGGGTTCTCAGATTTTTAAGAACCATTTTTGAGGGTTCCATTCTTGAAGGTTCCATGTAGAGGACAAAAAAGGTTCTAAAGCCATATTTTTTCTTAGAGTGTAGGAAATTTCCAGAAGATAGCAGAAACAATGATGCTACTGTGTAGCCTAGCCATTTTTAGATTTTTTTTGGAAAATAGCTGAAAAATATGAATAGTGATAGATACTAGAGAAGATCGACAGTAGTTTTGATCTGCAGAATTGGTAGAACTGGGCAGCATACTACCAGGATTCCAGGATTTATAATTTATTTGCTACCGCATGAGCTAAAGGTTAGTTAGTTTGCTGTCGCCTTTTAAGCCAAAAGAGATTCAGTTTTTGGAATCAAAAAGATTCCCTTTTGTGGTCCTAAAAGTGGACATTTGAGACGACAAGCGGACTTTGTGGCGATATTTGGCTTCCCGGATTGATGTTCTGCAGAAATTGTGGTGTCGTCGAGAGACATATAGAACCACGTCGTCTTGAACTCCTGGACAAAGGTATTTTCAGGACTGCTCCTTAAGGTAGGATCATCGGAAAAATGGTCTTACAGAAAAATGACCATAAAATCATATCCCCTAAATCAATTTAGTCCAAACTTGATTATGGAAAGGATTGAACTTTTCTCCACATATTTTGCAGTTTCGAGACAGTGCGATTTGTTTTAGTGTTTTTATTTATTTTTTTAAAATTCCCTAATTTTTTCATTAAATAATTTTTCCCAGCTTAAATGGAAGATGCTTTTAAACTGAAACTCCAGGGATATGTGTATAAACAAAATACCTAAATTCTCACGTTGGCTTTTTTAAATCAAGTGTTTAATTTTTTAGAAAAATGATTTTAGGAAAAATAATTTAGGGAAAATTAGAAACACCTGTAATTTCAATTAGAAACGCTCAATCTGCAAAATCTAACGTGAGAATTTTCTAAATTTGATTTCCTTTCATATGACACCTTGTTCATCACCAAGGGCGTTGTAGTTCCTTCTAGGAAAAATTCTGAAAAGTGGAAACTTCAGTATTTCTAGAAATAATCAGCAAAAAAGGTGTTGTTGTGACCACCTGTTCTTTTTTTTGAATGAATACAGAAAAATAAAAATTCTATGGATATTTGATATTTCTCTAACCATAAAAACAACACCACTTTTAATCCTATCAATTACTTGAGAAATAATTAAAAAAATGTGTATTTTTCAATAAAATTGCCCCATTTTGATCCTTGTCTAGACTGCCAAAATTCAGTCCCTGTACAATCTAGTGACACATTAGGTGACATATCTCAAAAATGCCTTTTTGAAAAAAAATAACAGTTGGCACACATGTTTTCTTCACCAATACCAACATTTCCCTTACAATTTCACCAAATCGGGGCATATTCTACATTAACTGAAGAAGATTCACACCTATTTGTTTATCGTTTAACATATAAGGTGGGAGTTGTCATTTTAAAATCTTCGTGATGACATATCATCATTGAACTGCAACATTTTTTTAATTGTGACCCGATGGATACCAGCCGTTTAATTATTTCATTTCATTTCATAATTTATTCAGTCATAGTACATATACACATTAAATCACATAAAATACATATAAATTACATACTATTTCAAAATTAAAAGGATATACAAAGGAACAATAACAGAAAACCTGTATGAGACCCAGGTCGCCCAAAAGCCCACATGAAGCTTATTTCCTTTGGGTCTCACAGGGACAAACAGAAAACAAGCAAAACAGATACACAACTAGCAGTTCAAGGAATGGCGCTCCTTCACTCTCTCGATCTTGTTTTCATGGCAAGATGCGAATTTTTGACTTCTTTTTGAATGGGCGTCCTTTGAATCGATTTAATATGCCTTGACGGGAGTCCCATGCTTGATGCAGTGAATGAAAGTTTTGCTGCTAAACTGCCCCCGAACCCTTGGAACCACAAAATTAAGGTGGCTATCCCTGGTATTATATCGATGCCTTTCTGAGACTTTTATAAATGATCAATCAGATACTTTGGCGAGATTGTTATTAATAAATTTTGAATAATGGTTAGCTTCAATTGCATGACCCTACTCTTCAAATTTAGAAGCCCTAATTATCGAGTTCTCCTGGCCAACATGTGTTCTTGATCCAGACCAAGTACAATCTGACCAGTTCTTTATTTTGCTGACTTAAGTTTGTTCTGGTTTTTTAGAAGGCCTGAAACCAGACGAACAACATATCAAAATAGCACTAATCAAGCTGAAACTAAAGTTTTGCTATGTTTTTGATGCAAGATTTGGGATGTCTGTAAAGAACCTGAGGTCTTGCCCCGGTCTTTTATTACAATATTTGCACAGCTTCCCCCTGACAGACACTGTCCAATGTGAGCCCCAATATTTTACGCTTTTGCAGATTTAATAGGTTTGTTATTGCACGTAACTTAAATTCATTTTGCTTCTTTAATTTCCTGTTTGATCCAAAAGAATGGCTCAGTCTTACCCAAGTGAAGAGACAACTTGTTGTCAAGAGCCACTGCTGACACGACTCGAAATCCATGCTGAGTTTAGGCATGCCAATTCTTTGGATTATTGCCATCAACAATCAATGCCCTATCGCCTGCATATAGTAAAAGCTTACAGTCAACGCTGATTGGCATATGTTGACATAGCAGAGAAATAGAAGTGGCCCCAAGACACTGCCTTGAGGTACACCGCATGTGATCGACCATAGGCTTGGAGTTGGTTTTATTCACACAGACAATCTGCTTTCTATCACTTAGGATACTTGAACCAATCTATTGATTCAATGCCCAAGCATGAAGTTTTATTGCACAAGATATCATATTGACCGTGTCAATGCCTTTTTGTAGACCACCTCACCATACCGTGTAGTTTACCCTGATAAATCTGTGTACGCACATGATCAGTAAGATAAATGAGGCTGTATCGGTATAGCAACTACCTCTCAAACCAGATGGTGAGAAATACAGGAGTTGCTTTTCAGTTAATTAATTGTCAGCTGATTGTACACAATTATTTTCAGAATTTTAGAAACCACACTGAGTATGTTGATGGGCCTATAATTTCCCACTTCTATCTGACTTGTTGTATAATTGTGATCTTGTGTGTATACATTGTTATCACCATTGCCATGATTTTAGACATTCCGAAATTCTTGAACCAATTGTTTATTCCATCAAATAAGAAATGTTACATATACAATTTCAGATCATTTGTGTACAAGGCTCATGTGTTTGTGTTTGAAGGTTATTTCCTGACCTTGGCATCATGTATGCCGTAACAGAAAAATAGGGCCTCCAAACCTGTCGTTCCAAAATTCAAAGATCATTTGTGCACAGGCTCATTTGTTTTGTTTAAAGGGCATTTCTGACCTTGCGTCCCGAGACGTCGTAACCGAAATTAGGGGCTCTTAACCTGTACTGGTTCAAAATTCAGATCATTTGTGTACAAGGCTCATTTGTTTGTGTTTAAATGGTATTTTTGACCTTGGCATCCATGTGATACCGAATAACACCCAAACGTGCTCTGTTTTCACAAGGTCACCGATGAATTGTTTCTTTCACATTTAAACTCTCACAGAGGAAATATCACACAATATCGCATAAAAGCACAAGCTAAATCAAATAGTCAATATTTTCACATGTCGATGGTGACCAGACATGTTTATTAGAAATCACGAAACTCGCAGCCCACCCAAACCACACAACTCCCATATCCTATAGGGCAAATCTAGTAGTGGCAAATCGATGTGAAAATTGATGAGCGCGAGTAAATTGCCTCAGTTTACTGTCCAAATGCCAATTAGTTTGAGAACATATCAAGTCACCATGTCCATCATGAATTCCATCCACTTTCGTAATAACTAGTGCATTTCAGACATTTGAAGTTGCGAAGCGTATTTTTTCAATGCCATCACAAGAAAGTAGTGTTCAGCCAGTTTAAGAGGGGGGGGGGGGGGGGTGGTGTATAACCTATCGCTTAATTCTCCCCCCCGTTTTGAGATGTTATCAAAGCTTGTAGCAAGTTTGTACATGCATCGACGATTACTGAGACTGGTTATATAGTATAATCTATTGAATCAGCTATGACCTTTTCATTTGAAGAATATCATATGACATTCACGTCATACAAGTGATGTGCACTGTCTGGAACCAATGTCTATTAATTATCCACCCTTAAACGGCCCTCGCCGTCGCCTCCTTATTTGCGTGAAAGCTGAGTATCTTTATTAATAATTCCCCATGGTTTTGTTTTATTTCTTCAGTTTTCCTACTATTTAGCCTTTTAAGTTGTTGGTACTGGTAACATTATTCTTCATGCACACTACTCACCAGAGATGCTAACTCTTGAGTATGCAAAATTGATTTTGTTCCTTCCATCATATCCATACAGTGCCTTAATTTTTCTAACGTTGGAAATGTCATGGAAGTCAACGAACACGAGTACTTATAAAAAAATGTTCAATACATGTACTTGTATAGTCCTATCATTGAACATGGTTGGAATTTAAAATCGTACCATCGCTGAATTTGTGCGCGTTTTGTGGTATTCCTTTTGCAAGAGCCTTACTTTCTTCGATGGATTAAGGTTTATGGCGCAGACTAAATATATTCAATTGTTTAATACGGGACTAATTCCACAGTCACTCCTTTCATAAAAGGTACCTGCTTGGCGGTACGACGGGGGGGCCGGGGGGGGGCAGTTGCCCCCTCTGGCTCTAAAAAGCGGGACGATATTGGCAAAATGTGCATTTTTTATCCACTTTTCGGGGAATTTCAACCATTTCGTCCAAATTTGGGCAAAATTAAAGTAAAATTTCGCATTTTTCGGCTCGCTACGGGAGCAAATCACCGGTACGATTTACGAATTTTGCCCTCTCTGGCGGGACGACTGGAAATTGCCGCCCTCTGGATCGACTGCCCGTTCCGCCCTGGGTAACTGACAGATAAAATGTATACATTGAGACACGGGAAGGGGTATTTTGATCATTCTCCAATTAGGTTGCAAGTATACGTTATTTATCTTAACCTCATACAGCAACTCTCGTGTCTATTGGCCCTCTTCTGATGTCCAAAAGGAATGAAAAACATCTCCAAAAGCAGACTCACCTTCAAATTCTTGTAGACATAGCGAGTCGGCTGTTCTATCCAGAGTCGGCTATTCTATCTAGTGTCTAGAACAGCCGACGCATGAATCTGAATTTTGGGGGTTTGAAGTCCAACCTGCCGCCAACGTATGGTGCACAGCAGCCAAGACCTAACACATCGCTTGCCAATCTCTTTCTTCCTCATGTGTAAGGGGAGCTCTAGTAGTCCACGAGCTGCCATCTTCGGATTTTCGGTTCGTTGCACCCAATTGGCGATTAATTTCCCCATATATCAACTTGAAGGGTTCCTATGATTGAAGGTTACTAGCCCATTTTCAAAAATGGCCCCATTTGTTTTATGGAAAACGCCATTAATAATTCATTACAGATAGAAATTTCATCCACGACTACCGAGTCAAGTTTTTAACTTCTTAAGGGGCTTAAACTGTGGGCGTCCAAGATGGCCGCCGCAAGGCGCATGTTTTGATAAATGAACTTAAAATGGCAAAAATTGTCGGGGATAAGAAACTCTGGGTGTATATTTTGGGAGGCTCCGAAAAAAGAATGGTAGTTTTTTGCGCACAGACTTGTTTTGATGATGAACGATGACGATGAATTATATTCGCTCTAGGGTAGCGTAATTAGTAAGAAAAACAGCCGCTACGATTTTTTTTGACGTTAGAAAACACACTTTATAATGACCTTAAATCAGTTCCAGAGGGGTCAAGATCCAGAGTGCTGTTTATAGCTTGTTCAGCTTGGTTGGGTCATATAACGTTAGTTCACAGGAAGACAACAACTCATTCACCAGAAACAATAAAACCATACTGATCATAGGTGTTTCCAAGAAGCAGATAAGGTGATAGTCTAGCAAAGGTTGAGAATATCCGAAGTAAAGATTAAATGAAGAGAGTGTGAATTACTGAATCGAGCTCTCGGAAAAGGCTGCCAATAGAGGATTCATGTAGGTATGGGGGAGCCTGAGTGCGAAGATGGGGATGAATAGGGGTTGTAGGTATTAGGATGACTGCGGGATTGTGCTGTCTGGGGATGGGGGAGGTGAAAGTGTTGGGAGGGTGTGAGTGTTGATAGCAGAAACAGTTTTGACGAGTCTGAAGGGCGGGATGGGGATATGTGCGGGGCGGGGTAGGGGGTGGAGGGTGTGGATGGGATTGGTTTATAGGGGTGAATATGTTGGGGGGGAGGGAAGAGGATGGGTGAGAATTTGGAACCAGTATGTGGATTTGGGGGAGGGTTCATGTGTATGGGAGGTAGTAGTGGTGGTTGTGGTGGGGGGTTCTTATAGGGGTAGGGGTTGATTGGGTTGCGGGGGGGTGGAGGGTGGCTAGTGTGGGAGGCTGTTGGATAGGGCGAGTTAGTGCGGATGGGGAAAGTGGGAGGGGTATGTGGCAGTTATGGGGGTTTTTGGTGGAAGATGGGAGGGGGGGGTGGGCGCGGGAGTGAAGGGGATGGTAATGGAGGTGATTTTTGACAGTTAGATGTTGTTGTTGTGGATAGGGCGGTAATATTAATAGGTCGAAGAGTAGAGTTAAAAGTGGAGAGGAAGTGTACTGAGGATTAATGAGGGGTTGGTGGTAGATGGATTGAGTTGGTAGAAGGTATTGGGGGTGGGTGTGTAGTGGAAAACGTGAGGAGGGAGGGGGGGATTATTGAGGGAAAGTATAGAGGGGCATTGGGGGTTAAGAGGGTGGCAAATAGCCAAGGTACGAGGCGTAGTGAGTTAGGGAAGTGATTGGGGGGGAAAAAATGTATTGAGTATGGAGAGGGTGTATGGACGTTTGGGGGGGGTGGAAGAGGGAGGTGGGGGAATGGGGAAGCCTTCTCCCCTACCCAAATATGGTTATGTAGAAGTGAAAAAGTTGTCATCTGTAGTAGGAAAATTTAATTATGGAGACTACTTTCCTTTCGATCACATTAGTGCTATCTTTGTTTTGATTTGTCTCACCGGATCCCTTCCTCTCTCAATTGCCGAGATCTTTCTTCCCAGGGTCAACTCGTGTTGAGTGTTGCAAATGTCCAGAAGTACGAGAGAAATAGCTTTTCTTGGTTCTTACGTCGAAAAAATGTGTAGAAAGTATTTATTCGTCTTGATTTAGGTCCCCACTTATCCTGTTCATAGTCACTCCGCCCTTCAATTTATTTCGTCTCATTTCCATCCCACTACCCCCTTGTTCCTTCCTGTACCTATCTCTCCTCTCCTCTACTCTCCTTCGCTTTTTTGGTGCTCTCACAATCTCCCCCACCATTCCTCCCCCAACGCACTTGTCCCTTTTTCGTACTTTAGACAAAACCGGTGTGGCCGGAATATCGTCCCCCGGGCTCCCGTCCGGGACCAATGGTGAAACCATAGGGCCATCGATTCCGTTGACTCTTCACGCACCATTAGTTTCACGCTTTAGTCCGGTGTCGTCTATGGACCCTGACTATGATACCTGCCGGTACAATGATTACTTTCACATCGGCCCTACTTCCTGCAGCCATCTTAACGCGTAAAACGTTAAGCCCACTTCATGAAGGTAAAAACTTTATGTCGTTTAGTCCGGGATGAATTTCCTATCTATAATAAATTACAATGGCAGTTTTCCATAAACAATGGCGGCCATTTGGAAATTAGGTTTTAACAGTGTATGTTAATGACTGAAGCTAATTTAAAGTGAAGTCTTAAAAAATAGACAGTACACGCTATGTGCAACTTTTCAGGGCGGAAAAATACCTAATCCTAGTCCAGGGGACAACCCCTTCCAGGTGATATAATTGGAAATTAATCACCAGCTGGTTTCGTCCGCGTCACTTCAGTCGTAAATTACGTGCATCTATGTCATGCCTGAGTGGATCAACTTATCAAAGCACCTGTGTACATGTATGAAAGTCTATTATTTAGCATACGCATGAGTTAGTATACCGTAGGGTTACTCATGAGGTTTCGCGACGGACCCAGTGGTGCAAGAACCTCAAATTTTAAGGCCCGTACCGAAATTGGCCTATAGACTACAGGTTCGCACGCTGACTACAGTCCTCCTAAACAGCTTCATAAAATGAAATTATTATGATGATTCCACGGCAACTGAATGTGAATTATGAAAATGTTGGAAATGCGTTACATAATACTGACATGTGCTTTATTCATTTCCTTTTTTCTTTTTTTTTTTCCAGAGGAAAAAACATTTATTAATAAATTTAACATCAATTTACAGATGACTAAACAATTACAATACAAAGAACTCTTAATAAAATTCAGTGCTGCAGAGGCTACCTTTACACTACATGATTAAGAAAAAAATCCCATTGCTGCACCTAAAGTCCCCATAAAATTACTACCAAAAGTACAACCACATTCAAAGGAGAACCAATCAGAACTCTCCCTGCACCCACAGTATGGAAAATGAAATAATTAATACATAGTTTTGCAAAAACATCCCCCCCACTCCTAAAGCAGACATCTAGATTGCTATTACAAGTACAAAATATTTCAGCCAGGACACAATAATTTTTAATCACCTTTGATATCATTAAGGCATTGGCGTTTCTCCACATTTTCATTTATAAATTGAGTACCTCCAAGGATGAAATCAAATCCGCATTCGATTCTCATCACCACTTCCAAATACAATCGTCTCATTATCAATACAAAGTTAGTATGAGTGTATCATTAATCCACTTAAATACCTGACTCCAGGGCCCAAACTTCATAAACCTTACTAAGCCGTTGGCACCTCAAAAATGGGGAACTAGTTGCCAACTAAGCCAGCTTTGAGGACTAGGTGAATTCATAAAACCTTCTATGCCTAGTTGCATTCTAAGAATCTTGCTAAATTTAGATTTGATCCAGAGCAACTCTAACTCACGTGTCACTAGTTGGCAACTAATCAGTGAACATTGTGAAGAAAACAATATTAATTGTTAAAGAAAAAAATAAACTAATTTTTTTTTTTTTTGGGGGGGGTGGGGGGCAGACAATTAACACTGAAGTTGTTATTACTACAAATTATGAATTTATAGTTTGTGAAATTTAAATTTAAAAACAATATATATATCATTTGATTAAAAAATGTAAGTAAAGTTTTGTCTTCAAAATTTTCATTTGCATTGACATAATGCCGTAATGCATCAGTGAAAAGGGAAAGGATGAACTTGTATAAATACAGGCCCCAGAATAATCTTATATATTTGAAATGAAATAAATTATCAAACCTTACTGAAGAAATATTAAAGAATTCCTTTAATTCTGCTGTTCTTAATTAAAATTGTTCTTTGTTACTAAAGTTATATATTGTTTTGCTTACAGACCCTATAGCTTTATTAGATTTTTACAATTTTGAGTAATAGGTTTGCTTAGTAGAAAAATATTAAACATCACATTCTCAAAAGTAGTATTTTCAGCAGAATTAAAGAAATTCTTTAATATTTCTTTCAGTGCTGAGTTAGGTCCTTCTGTTTGTCAACTCTCAATATATAGGTTTGCTCTGTGTACAGGTCCTATATCTACAAAGCTACTACAATTATATTGGATCATTTGATCATGGTTCTCAGGTGATCAAAGCATGTTAATATTTCATTCCCCACACGCACCAAGGCCTTCCGCCCGAAAGCAACCCATTCTGTAGACAAAAGATTGAGCTATTGGCAATAGATTTTCCTAGTATGGTAACAGTTAGGCAAGGTTTATTAAGGTTTTATGAATTTCAATTTCGTTGTCAACTCCGTAGTTGCATACTAGGATTTTTAGAATCTTACCAGGCCTTGGATGCCAGCTAAACTAGCAGATTTTATGAATTTGGGCCAAGAACTTCTTAATAATGTCACAACAGCAAATAAATGGATCAGGGTCTCATCCTCCTTATGACAAAAAGTACAAAGCCCTGATTCCTTTCTTGCCACTTTTAAAACAGGAATAAATTGGTACCCAATCCTATGAATTAATCTATACTCAAACCACTTAACTTGTTATTAATAGTCATTGAAAGGGGAATAGACAATAGAAGACCATTTATTCTGGTTCATAGCTCACCCGATCTGACTTTCCCTTTAACCCATTAATTACGCAGCAACTTTTTTGGTAGAAACCAACATGCTATAAATTCTCCTAGACCCTTCTTGTCCTTTACACGCACTTCCAGTTAAAAGCCTGACTGGCTGCTTAAGTGTCTCCTCTGTGCTTCCAAGTTTTTATGAAGGACTTTTTAATGGCTCTGATCACACCACCATATCTCAGAAGTTTGGTGCGGACATAACTTTTCTTAAACCTTCCAAGAAAGAATTGGCCATCACACTAAATCATTAACAAAATCGACCCCCTTTTTGACCCCGTTTTATAGTAGTATAGGGTTTTCTTACCAATTTAATTCTTATCCCAGTATAACATAATATATTACAGGCTTCACAAGCACGGTATAGGGGTATATGACTATCATTAACTTTGGGACATGCATTGAAAACATCTTTCCAAAAATTATTATTTTTTTCTTATGAAGCATAAAGTTAACTTATCATCGAACCCCCTTCTAGATCCAAGGCACGACTAATTCTAGTGGTTTTACTAAAAAGATACGCCCATTCGGAGTCCCAACTATTCATAAGTCTACGAATTCCAAGAGGGCTTTTAAAGCATGAATATATGACTGGACATCTACAATTCTAACCCCACCCTTGATTATAGTCTTGTATAATTTGATTTCTTTTGACCCTATCGGACCCCTTGCCCATATAAAAATCATAAATAATCTGGTTTAATTCTTTATAGTTTATATGGTGGAGTCGAAAGAGTCAAAAAAGAAAGGTGAGTTTGGAAAGATCAATGATTAACAACTGTAACTCTGCCAGCACCGTAAAGATACGTTTAGACCAATGATAAATAGTTTTCCTGATAAACTTATGACCTTATATAATAGTATAGACCATGTTATCAAGAGCCACAGAAAATTCAATGCCTCGTTTTGAATGAGTTATGATCTTTAATCCAATTAACATTTAAAGTCTTACAAATAATGTATGGGTTACCTCCTTGACCCAAACCAGGACAACATTTGTTTTATCAATATTAACCTTAAGCCCAAACATTTTAGCAAAAAAATCAAGCGTCTTAATACCTCAAAATTGATATGTTCTTCTGACCTATCAGAAATAATACAGTATCGTCTGCATATCATCTAATGCCTTTAATGTCGGGTATGTTGTAGTATTAGAATTATTTTACCCAGAACTTCTGCACATAAAATAAAGATATAGGGGCTAGGCCGTCGTGTTGTTCTGCAACATTGTCCACGCTACAAACGATTCGAAAGGAAACCAACAAGGACAGAAGCGGTGGCCTGAGTAAAAAAACCCCTGATCCACTGCTTATTGACGGGCCAAAATTAAATCTATCTAAAATTTTTTGGAGAAAACTATGAGAAACGGAATCGAAAGCCTTTTCAAAAATCAATTGTTAACCATCTACCAGGAATATTATTTTCAGTATAATTAATCAAATCATACATCAATCTTATATTGTCCCCAATGTAGCGGCCCAAATAATAAAACCCTTTTGATGTTCGTGAATAATATCTGAAAGGCAGGATTTAATCCGATCTGCAATACAGGCAGAGGCAAGCTTATACGAAAACAGTAAGCCAATGAGGAAATGGGGCGCCATTTTTTTAGATTATTCCGGGGCTATCCCTTTCGGTATAAGAGTAATGCTACCGAAATTTGCGTAGGCGATATTTACCTATGCTAAAGGCATAATTTAATGAAAACAACGAAGCAAAAACCCATGATATATCCATAAAAACACTTTAAAAATTCAAAAGTTAAAGTCAAGCATCTGAACTGGTGATTTCCCACTCTTAGAATTGTAGGGTTTCACAATAATTCATACATTATTGGACCCTCAATGTTATTTACGTTTTGAGTGTCTGTCAAAGACATGAGAATTATTAGGAAAATATCAATATCAGTCTGCCTTTCTACACCATGGTCCGTGTAAAGATCTTTATAGTACCTCCTGGCTCATTAAGAATTTCTTTAGAATTAGTTATACAAGCTATCGTCAATCTGAATTTTATTAATTAACAGTTTTTTAAAATAATTCCTTTTTCTCCATGTTTAAAAAGTACCTGGAGGGTTTTTCACCTTTGCTCGAAAACCAGAGAGGTTTTGATATAATCAAAACACCATGCATTTTATCTTTACGAAGCTTAAATTAGATCAATTGTTTAAAAATTTAAGGTTCTATAAAATCTAGTACCTTGCGAAACACTGGAAAAAGGTCATTAATTTCTTTTTAAGAGACTTTTCTTTCTGGCAGGACTCCTTTTTCTTAGGATTAGATATGGAAATCGTCTTAGCACGGAATCTCTAATAGTCATCTATAGAACCAAGTGATCATTAATCAGGAAATGAATATCATTCGGATATATGCACACTCTTAATATTATCAAGTAGATAAGGTATAGCAGCATATATCTCTACAACCTTCCAGATGTTGTTTTAACCATCTTATATCTTTATCGGTTCAAAGAGAGTTATTGAAAAATTCCAATACGTTACCGCGTCTGTTTCACCTTAAAGTCGAAACTTAATCAGGTCAAAGACATGATCGGTACGAGTACCGGGTTTGATGTCACAACTATTCAATTTGGAGTTCAATCTGAGAAATTAAAAAAAATCCAAACGTGATTTGTTTACCTGTGTCTGTTGTCTCCAGTATACCTGCGAGTATTGGGATTAATGATACGCCATGGGTCAATTAAGATTCATAGTATCACTGATTTCAATAAACTCTTTTTCTAGCGTTAGGGTTATTAATCCTAACATAATTACGACAATTAGCTTCGTATTCAGAACAGAAACCATGTTCCAATCTCCACATATAATAGTATGTGGATTATTGATCTCATAATAACATCCACACATATTATCATAAAATGCTTGGTAATCCGGAGTTAGGACCATAAATCGCGAGTAATGTAATATCGTAATCATTTACTTAATATCTAGAGACCAGCAATGCCCATTCATATCGGTTTTGATCGCATGACTTGAAATTCAAAATTATTATTAAATAAGATGACCAACCCCTCTACAATTATTCTGAAAGAACTAAAATAACATTCATAACCCCACTCCGCACGTATCATTGTTTCAACGTCACTGACAAAATGAACGTCTTGTAAGCAATAAATAGAATACTCTTTTTTTCTAAGGAAATGAAAAACATCCCTTCTTTTTGCCGAATTTGACAATCCTCGACAATTCATAGAGGCAATAGAAATAATGTTTTTCTTATCCCTATCCATATTGAATCAAACTAAATTTAATTACATTCCATACACACATGGTTTACGCCATTACCACTTACACACCATACAATATCACAATGATCAGGGCTCATGCGGTGTACAACTTGACCATGATTGTTTGCATTTGTACTCATTAAAATATCTTTGTCTCTTATCATAACCATGCATACATGTATTCTCAATCCTCTGCAGCACTGCAATAGTACACAAAATATTAATCGATTAACCCATATGTTTATACATAGTCTTTACAATATATTTTCCTCTGGGTTTTCCATGAAGAACATCAAACACACACATAAAAAAAAAATCCCTCTCACTCATACACCAAAACAATCCACACAACACACAACCCCCAATAAAAAAAATGCCCAAAAAGGTAATCCAAAAATTTAATAAAAACTGAGTGAATAAATGACCAATGAAAGCACAGCCCCGTTGAAATTGGCTTACTAGAAGTAAGACTGGAGCCCCCCTTCTCCAACATATAAAATAGAACAATTGTTAGGAGACCAAACAGTATTAGGATTCAAAAGTGAACCTCATTTGAGTTAATCACCGCGAGGATCATTCCCCTAAATTCACAGAATAAAGGTCAATCTAATTGAATTAATAACAATGACTAATATAGTTTTAAAAAAACACACTGGAATAAAGGCTGATAATTAAAACTAGAATTGACCTTTATGAAACTAAACAAATGAGACCCAATATTGATCCATACCTATTGGTCCCCAATTAAAACACACCAAAATTCTCTAAGGGACAGTCCAAGACCATGAAAATAATTCAAACCCCAGTCTGACTTTGGAAAGAACTTAGCATTCTGCCACAGGCCACGAATTCGGCAACGTTAACGGAACAAACCACATGCCAAAGGTGCCGAATTTTAAGTGGTGGCAGAACACTAAATTCATCCCCTGACTTTGTTTAAAACTCATTTATGTTGGATAAGATGTGGCAGAACAATGAACTATTAGCGTACCCAATTACACGATTTAAACTAAACCCTGGAAAAAATACGAGTACTGTTGTAAAAAAATAATTAAAAAGTACATGCACCTTTAAAAAAACAAAAATAAATTTGGTTACCAATATATATATAGAACGGGACCCTCAAAAACAATATTAGATGCTATAAAAATTCTACTGATCACTAAATTATAAACAAAATCCAGATTCTGGCCTTATTCCAGGGCTGGAAAAAATACCAAATATTCACCAAGAACAAGTAAAAAAATTACCCACACAAAGATTGCAATTGAAAACTGGACCCGAAATACTTCCTAAACAAAAATAGATACATGTATCTCTTCCCTACACATTGTACGACCACAAAAGGTCACCAACCAGACAAACAGGTTAGTTGGACATCAGAGGGTATTTTGAATCAATCCCACCGTACATAGCTATGTGTCCCCACTACACTGTACTAAATACCTGCCTGCAGCATGCACCAATGTCTCATGGGCTAAAAATTTGATCATTGAAAACAGGGCAACCATACATCAAAAATAGGATGGCTTATTCTTTTAATATAGTCTACTCAGTGTGTCCCAAAAACTACTTTTTACTCTATTTTTAATACTTCTAAAATTAAAAAAAAAATCTGAATAATTTATTTATCATGCGGGAAAAAGTGAGAATAAATGATCCTTTAAGATAAATATAAATTACCAGCAAAGTCAGTTCTAAGGATTTCTCGCTATAGTCCTACTTGTGACTCTGAGGCATTCAAGCTGAAATTCGGCTCTTAATCTTCATAAAAATCCAAATCATGCCTAAACATGGAGCAATCTATATCAGGTTCCCTTTCTTTCTTGAGCTTTCAGAATCTCCGTCTCCCCCACTGACCAACATCGACGTACACACCTTATACTGCACATCTCATAAGAATTAACGATTTATGATATTTTCTCCGGAAGCGATGAATATAATTAATACGACAAAGGTTTACCATGAGACTATGGAATCGAGCCGTTTGGGTATGGCTGTCTCCAAAATGGTACAATCAGAAAATTGCTTTCTGTCTCAAAAAATGGTTTACATCGGAGAATGGCTTCTTCTGTATCAAAATGGTACAATCAAAGAATTGCTTTCTGTCTCAAAATGGTACAATCAGAGAATTGCTTTCTGTCTCAAAATGGTACAATCGGAAAATTGATTTCTGTCTCAAAATGGTACAATCAGAGAATTGCTTTCTGTCTCAAAATGGTACAATCAGAGAATTGTTTTTTTAGACATGAAATCAGGGATAAATCACATAACACCGATATCAGTTTAAAAAGTTCTAATGCTCATATATTTCATCTCATTTGCTTTTGGCAATCTTGAGATACACTTAACTGCAGTGAGTTCAAATTACTTTTGGGCAATGCACAACTCATTTAAACACATGCATTTGATCAATATTGTTTGTAATCCTCTTCTCATAATGTAATAGAAATGGAGAACAGATTCTTTCAAACTTCTCCTGAAATCTTTATTGAATATAATTAATACGGACAAAGGTACCATGAGACTATGGAATCGAGCCGTTTGGGTATGGCTCTCCAAAATGGTACAATCAGAAAATTGCTTTCGGTCTCAACAAATGGTAACAATCAGAGAATTGTTTTTTTAGACATGAAATCAGGGATAAATCACATAAAACCGATATCCAATTTAAAAAGTTCTAAGCCTCTTTATTCATCTCATTTGCTTTTGGCAATATTGATATACACTTACTGCAGTGAGTTCAAATTACTTTTGGGCCAAGGCACAACTCAATTTAACACATTGCATTTGATCAATATTTGTTTGTAATTATCTTCTCATAATGTTACTAGAAATGAAGAACAGATTCTTTCAAACTTCTCCTGAAATCTTTATTCGTCCCTTTATTCGTTCTTGTGCTTTCAGAATCTCCCTGTCTCCCCCACTGACCAACATCAACGGACGCATACGGCACATCTAATAAGAATTAATGATTTATGATATTGTCTCGGGAAGCGATGAATACAATTAATACGACAAAGGTTTACCATGAGACTATGGAATTGAGCCGTTTGGGTATGCCTGTCTCAAAAATGGTACAATCAGGGAATTGGCTTTCTGTCTCAAAAATTGTACAATCAGAGAATTGCTTTATGTCTCAAAATGGTACAATCAGAGAATTGCTTTCTGTCTCAAAAATGGTATAATCAGAGAATTGCTTTCTGTCTCAAAATGGTACAATCAGAGAATTGCTTTCTGTCTCAAAAACGGTACAATCAGAGAATTGCTTTCTGTCTCAAAAATGGTACAATCGGATAATTTGTCTTCTGTCTCAAAAATGGTAAATCAGAGAATTGCTTTCTGTTCAAATTGTACAATCAGAGAATTGCTTTCTGTCTCAAATATGGTACAATCAGAGAATTGCTTTCTGTCTCAAAAATGGTACAATCAGAGAATTGCTTTCTCTCTCATTTTGTTTATTGTTTAAAAAAAAAAAAAAAAAAAACAATCAGAAGGAGAAAATTGCTTTCTGTCTCAAAATGGTACAATCAGAGAATTGCTTTCTTTCTGTCTCAAAAACGGTACAATCAGAGAATTGCTTTCTGTCTCAAAATGGTACATCAGAGAATTGCTCTCTGTCTCAAAAATGGTACAATAGAGAATTGCTTTCTGTCTTAAAAATGGTACAATCAAGAATTGCTTTCTGTCTCAAAAATGTTACAATCAGAGAATTGCTTTCTCTCTCAAAAATGGTAAATCAGAGAATTGCTTTCTGTCTCAAAATGGTACAATCAGAGAATTGCTCTCTGTCTTAAAATGGTACAATCAGAGAATTGGCTTTCTGTCTCAAAATGGTACAATCAGAGAATTGTTTTTTTAGACATGAAATCAGGGATAAATCACATAACACCGATATCAGTTTAAAAAGTTCTAATGCTCTCTGTTTCATCTCATTTGCTTTTGGCAATCTTGAGATACACTTAACTGCAGTGAGTTCAAATTACTTTTGGGCAATGCACAACTCATTTAAACACATTGCATTTGATCAATATTTGTTTGTAATCATCTTCTTCTCAGTATTACAGTATGTTACTAGAAATGGAGTACAGGTTCTTTTAAATTTCTTCTGAAATCTTCACCTTTTGTTTCATGATATTTAAAACGCCCCTCTTGAAACGAGTTGAGGCGAGTGAACAGTGGTGTTTTTTAATGCAGAATGCCCCATTAGTATTTCAGATTTCAACGGCCACTTCTTGAAGGTCACTTATGATATCATGCAAATCCTTTTCTGACCTAATGAATTGCGTTATGAAGAGTAATAACTTCCCTGAATGGTTATTCGTGTTAAAAACAAAAGTGGTGGTCCATTGAAAAGCAGAAGAAAAGGGGCACAAATGGATTTTGACCTACGGCAATAAAATCTGTATTGCCTAGAGGCAAATTAAATGATGAAACAAAAAGCACGTAAACGCTTGGTTTCTCATAAAATACCTGATTGGTCGTTAATTGATTTAGTCAATGACTAACGGAATTGACATACCGTATTGGTTCCTAATAAACGCCCGGGGCGGTGCATTTTTCAAAAGCAGGGCCGTTTAATTACAGTCAAAAATGGAAAGTAAAAAGTCCTAAAAACAACCTCACCCACGTTTTTTCGATGATCTCCAATAATACAAACGAACGGCATGGGAAAGCGCTGTTTCGCACCATCCCGAGTCAGTTCCATACTAATTAAACTATTACCACTGTGAAGAACAGCGATTATGATATGTTTGACAGTCCCCGGCCATTAAATCATGCTATTTAGGTAAGTTGAACTCATTTTCTTGAAGTGTTTCGATCCAAATCGTAGGGGTCGTTTATAGAGCAGGGCGTTATTAGGAACAACACGGTAACTTGACATCATGGCCATATTGTTTATAATTTATACTTGTACCTATAATCGTTCTACGAACAATGTATACTTTGAAAATTGGGACTTTGGCATTTGAAATCAATAAACTATTTTCTAAAAACTGTAAATGTATTCAACTGTTAAATATTCAATGCGCTATAGTCAAGGATTGGCGACCTATTGTGGCGGATGCATATTTGTTAATATACACGGCGCAGACTGTGGTTGGATATCTTCATCTATATCGATCAAATGTTTTTAAAACACCCAATTTAAAATGCTGACAAGTCCACGTAAAGTTTAGTAACCATATTTTCATCAATATATTGGGAGGTCGGGTTAGCACCAGTGACGTTCCAGGTTCGACCCCAGTTCGACCTGCGATTTCATGTGAATTTGGTTTGATGTCACTTTGCTATCTTGAGATATACTCAATTAACTTGCATGAGTTTTAAATTACTTTGGGGCATGTTCACTACTCATTTAAACAATGTTGCATTTGATCAATGTTTGGTTGTCATCATCTTCTTTTCAGTATTTGCAGAATGTTAATAGTTGTAATTTTTTGTTCCTGTTGGCTGATTATATGAAATGGAGTACAGCTTCTCCCAAATAGTCCGGTGCTCGATCCATATGACTTTGCGCAAAAGAGCCTGCACAAAGTGTTTTGATGGTTTTTCTAGGCAACATTTACCTGCTAATTCCAAATCCGGATGATGCCACTTTGGCATCATTGAGCATTGTGAGATAGGGAAGGGGGTAATTTAACAGGGGGTAAATTTTGTAAATGTTTCATGTGGATTGAAATATGTTTATTGTTTATAGAAGTGTTTATCTTGTCCCTAAGGTTTAAAAAAAGGTATATTTGCTATCCTGCCACCCTCTTGTGTTTACACTACAGACTAAAATTTGTTCAAGGTCATCATGGGATTAAACATTAATATCAAACAGAATGAAGAAGTTGAGCCCATTTTGAAAAGAATCTGTGCATTCTAAATTGCTTACCCCAGGATGACCCTTGAACCATTGGTAGACTTGATGTGTTAAGTAAATGTCCTAGATATAGCAAACTATACCGTTTTAATCCATATACCAGATTAACATGACTATACACCTTTTAACCCCATTATGAGTCATTTACAAATTTACCCCTTAATTTTACCCCCTTCCCTACTCAAAATGCTCAAGGATTCCAAAGTGGCATCATCCAGATTTAGATTCAGTAGGTCACTCTTGCCTAGAAACCATCAAAATATTTTGTGGTTGACCTTGCGCAGGGCACATGCAGTTCTTTTGGGCCGAGCCCAGACCAAACTTCTCCTGCAATTGCAAATATCTCCACCCTTGTTGTGTTTCATGATATTTAAAAAGACCCTCTTGAAACGAGTTTTCAGTCCAACCTCGCTCGCAGGGTTCTCCGGGTACACCGTTTCCTCCTGCTCCAAATGTTCTTCCTTCCTAATGTATATAATATGATAATCATAATAGTGTATACTGATGTAAAAAGTGAATTGAATAAGTATTTTCGGACACTAAACGACACCATTGTGTCGGTGTGTCAAAAACTTCGCTTTCTAAATCGGAAAACCATATATTGACAAATAGCGTAATGAAAACACGGTACCTGTACAACCTGCTAATTAAATTGGTAATACCCCGATTTTCATGACAAAATCTTTATTTCCTACCAAAATCTTAACTTAAAAATTGAGACGGTGTGTCACATGAAATGTGTGTTATACGGTGCTTTGGGGTATATCCAATATATATGAAAAGTGTCTAGTACAACCATCCACACTGCGCGCAATCTAAAGAAAATGGTAGGTAATGCATGGTACAAAAATAAACAGTACATATGTAGATTCAACTGATGGAAAAGGTTTCAAGTTGAAATCTCTGTGCGGAATCATGGCATGTAGGCATGCATTAATTGTTTGTATTGGCTGCAGTCCCTTCTGGGATAGTCGCGTGATTTCATTCGCATTACAGGCAGACTCAGAGATTCCCGATCTGAGGCGCCTCAATTTTCA
>JAMKCH010021569.1:0-51503 GCA_023653785.1 Ophioderma brevispina
TGTAGCTACTTTGTTTGGTTTCATTCTTTTGCGTGTTTACAATTCAATCGTGCTAGTAGCTCAAACACCCTTTTATGAACATTGATGTATAATACCCCTATTATTTCATATTGATTTATTTCCTTATTTGCATACAGGATGAGTTGGTAAAACATCTTATCTCAATACCCTTGTAACCACAAATGCATACATTTATGCCCCCATTATTTCCCAAATACCTGTATATCTATGTATCGTTATTGTTATTTTTTTCGATTGTATTTGTAAATTGATTTATTTAAAATATGCATGATTTGATATACACTTAATATCAAACAAGTTAGCCACTGTAGCCCACCACTCTTAAATACTGGACTACATCTATTATGCCTGTTATGGTATTGTTATTCATTTGGTATTCACTATTTTGTTGTTGAATTCATTGATGAGCTAAACGGATTATTGGATGTTTGTTACCCTCATATAAACTGCTCGACCCCATCTGCTAATAGATCTATCATCCTCATGCAACGGATTTCATGCCTTATGTAATGTTAGTATTTAATTCATATTCCTGTGCACACACAGTCTGTAATCTTGAATTTTGTACTTTTGTCAACATTTAATTTGCAATTTATACTTCATATATATCTAATTTCATAAGTTAAATACAATTGGTACACATTTAATTTTTGCATTATGGACCTACGTAGTATTACTTGATCAGTAGACATTAATATTATTGTTATCGTTCTCTAATTCAATTTTATGCCCTCTATGTACTTTAATTCATTTTATATGACCCCATATTCGACATCATACCATGCATCAAGGTGTTAATACTATCAATCTTTGTTCAGCCATGGGCGTATTATATCTATGTTTTGGCATTTTTATATTTTTTTTTCTTGTTTGTTTCAATCTTCATCATTTCATTATAGTTCAACACCCTTTTATGCATACTGATGTTCGCATATCCCCTTTAAAATTAGCTTCTGGTTTAATCACCATGTTCCATCTCTTTTTTTTTTGGTCACTCCAATATTTGATGATTTAAAACGCCCATTAGTTTTTTTTGTATTTATCCTTTTATATCTTTGATCAAATATCAAGTTACTTGTACTATGCATGTACTATACTGATGGCTGTATCATCTTATGTACTGTTAATTGTTGATTTGCTGTGTACAAGTGCATATCGGTATTAAATTGTGAGTACTGACTTTTACCGCTATTTAATGTATTGTAAAATAATTAGTATCTTAGTTTATGTATAAATACCATATTTAATCAATTGTTTTTCTGTAACTCTATTACCCTTGTTTGTAAGCAAACCCACTTGTTTATTTTGTAAAACTGCTGTTCTTAAGTTTCTGTTTAAATAATTAGCAATTTGTATTTCTTAGCCCTTGTTGGTTTTTACCTCTGGCTTGTCTTTGTTGCTTCGTCTTGTCTGACTTGTCAACACATCTTGTCTACAGATATTGCTTCACTTTTATCTAACCGTTCCTCATTTGCTCTTCTAACTCTCTTCCTTTTTCAACCTACCTCTCTATACCAATTCTCAAAGTTCCTTTCATTCAACTCTCTCTCTCTTTATCCCTCTCTCATTTCTTCTCTCCTCGCTCTCTCCCCATTATAACCCCCTCGCTAGTATGTTCCTTGACTTATCCTTTTCAGTCTGCGATGCCTTGCTATATACGAACTGCCATTTAACCATCAGCTCACAATGAGACTTTTGCGCATAATTAATTGCATTTTTCACCAACACTAAATTGAAAATCATCAAACTTAATTCCCCTTGCATCAATCCGTACTACTGACCCCATATCATCTCAAAATGTGACCACCCATCCTTACCACATCCACAAACAACTCTGGTTCTGACTCCGCTATCACACTGACGACATCTTTAACACACTAATAAAACATCAAGCCAATGACTCATTTTCCATATTCCACTTCAACTGCCGTAGTATAACAAATCTATGAAGAAATCACTAACTCCTTGATCACCTCAACCACTTTCTCTGTCTTAGCATTTTCAGAAACGTGGCTTACTGACACCAAATTACCACCTCACTTTAATGGTACACGTAATTCCAGGAGCACTGACTGGCAGAGGAAGGGGAGTTTGTATTTACATAAAAAATCCCTCTCTACAAAATATCGACCAAACACCAGAACCAGAATTCGATTCACTTTTCATCGAACTCACCATTAAAACAACAAAGAACCAAAACACATTAACTGCGGGGTATTTACAGACTGCATGAACACACAAACCAAAATTTTAACAATAGCTTCGAGCCGGTCTCACGAACTAAATAAAACAACCGTTGAGTCTATATTGTCGGTGACTTTAATGTCATTCTCAATTATTCAACTCAGCCACACCTTAAGGACTTATGAACAACATCACTTGCAAACTATTTATCCCTTAAATTAACAACCTACAAGAATGACGCATAACACAGCCACGCCCATTGACAACTTTATCACCAACTCCACTGGGACACAGACGCACATAGGGATATTTGTCACTGACACACCAGATCACTTCCCAATATTCCTAATTACAGCTCTCAAGCCTAAGCATGCCACAAAAAACAAACAAACCACTAAACGGGACTACAGAGATCACAACCTTCGCACATTTAACCGTACACTCAACACTGATCATGGGAACATATCTCACAGAAAATGACCCCAACAATGCGTACAGCAACTTCATTAGCAACTTAATACGAAACCTACAAGATCATTCCCCTTACAAAGAATACCGCTACAAAACGTAACCATAAACAGCCCTGAATGACAACAGCCATTTCAAGTCATCAACCAATCACGGCCTCTATAACACATACCTGAAGAAAACAACCATATAAAGGCGGTGAATGGAGGGGGAGGGGGGCAAGGGAGGCTGTTTGGAGAACACATCAACCAAACAAATACAACCATACAAAATAATTAACTCACGTTATTCGTATTGCCAAGCAAAAACACCAACACAGAACAAATTCAAACTCAAACATGATCTCACCAAAACCTGGACATTCCTCACACATTTCTAGGTGGAAGGTATCCCTAAACAAATCCTTACCTTTTCACTCATAATAATAAGCATATAACTGACCCGCTTGACCTAGCTAACGCATTCAACGATCACTTCACTATCCCTGGGCAAAAACTTGCTAACAAAATTCCACCCTCAAGTAATCCATTTAACCCACACCTTCCCAAAAACACATTCGCCTCAATGTTCTGTATCCAGTTACTGTTGATGAGATGCACAGACTTCGCCACCTGTTAAAAGCTGGTAAAAGTGCGGGTACCAACAAGATCGATCCTGGGATTGCAACAAATCATCTAATAACATTAATCATTTCGCCTCTGATGCACATATTTAACCACTCACTTCTCACCGAACCTCCCCCGATCACCTCAAATCAGCCAAATTCATGTTCCTATTTACAAAAACAAAGATGCACATAACACTTGCAAACTACTGCCCATTTCTGTTCGTCCATCTTTTTCAAAACTACTTGAAAAAGGCATGTGCACACGTCGTCTAACATTCCACAAGCACAACATTCTTGTCAATGAACAATACCGGTTTAGGCCAAAATGCTTGACTTACAGGCACTCCTTGACTAACAACCAACCTTACCGTGCACTAAAAAATAAACTCCACACTATGGGGGTGTTCCTGGATCTCTCCAAGGCTTTCTACACCATTGACCACAACATTCTTCTTCACAAGCTTATCATTACTGTGTCCGTGGAGTACCCTTGGAGTGGTTCAGGAGTTGACCTACTAACCGCTCACAATCAATCACTCCACCGCATCATCCATTAAACCTATCACAGTTGGCTTCCCTCAAGGCTCAATCCTTGGACCCCTACTTTTCATCATTTACATGAATACATCACTAATCTCTAACAACACTACAACTAAGTCTTATTTACAGATGACACAAACATTTTTCTTTCAAACCCTAACATATGCACTTTTTAACAACATGATTCATGAACTGCAAAATCACTGACTGGTTTCGGGCTCACAAACTTCTCTATAATGTTTAAAAACTACTACTGCTTTCCTCTACACACACCTAAGCACAACCAAACATTAACAATAGATAACCAGACCATCTCCCAGGTACACTCAAAAGTTGCTTGGCATCACAATCGACGACAAACTTACATGGAACGAATACATCAACTCTGTCACTATCAATCGTCCCACGCAATTGGTACCATCTACAGAGTTAAACAACACCACCCTTCCAGACTAACCTTAAAATCACTTTACACCACATATTTATCCCATACTTAGCTACTGTACATCATCTGGCCTCCAACTATCATTCACGACTCACCAAACTAAATATCAACACAGAAATGGCCATTCGCACTATCACAACTCACCCCCTAGATCCCCTCTGGCCCATTATTTCACTCACTGAAAAACACTTAAATTATAGCACCTCACCACTTCAAAAAGCGCTCTTCATGTTTGAGTTTCACACAATCGTTTACCTCCTAACTTCAGCAATTACTTTAACCACAAACAGACAATCCACAGCTATAACACCAGACAAGCCAACAAAGTTCATCTTCCCCTCCAAAAACTTCCTCTGAAAAGCAACTTCATTAGTATCCAGAGCAAATATTTGGAATGATCTTCCATAATCATCACACAATTACAAACAAAAATAACTTTTAAAGCTCAACTGAAAAAACATTTCATCAACCAGTACAGTCTTTGTTAAATGTCTCTCATTTTCTTCAATCCTATTTCTTAACTTTTTCTTCACCTCTACCTCTTCTATCTCTGCTTCCTCATTATTCAAATTTATTACATACCTCAGCAAGACATGTTTGAAAAGTCTCGCCCTCTTCCAAATTCGCGTCTCCCTTTTCCGTTAAGTGTTTGTTTACTTAGATATATTGTTTGTTTTGTTTGTTTTGTCCCTCTGTTTTTTGTATTTTTATTTACTGCTATGTAATTTTGCTATATCAACCCCTTTTCTTGTATTATTATTGTGAATATTGAGTATATTTTACTTGTCTGGTTTACAGGGCCAGCAATACCCATAAGCCCTATCGGGTTGTCCAATTACTGGTCCTACATATCATATCATATACCTCCCCAGTTTATCTAGTCCAGTCTACAATTGAGTACTTTATGTATTCATTCTATATTATACTGTATTACACATTTCTGTAACGTACGATATGTTATGCTGATAAATTGAATTTGATGTCTTGAAAAAGACCAATGAGACCACTAGAGCAACAGAAATCAATAGTCCTTACAGAATAAAGCTCTACCACTACATGTTTCGCGATTGATCATGGGTTGGGTTTGAAACACACCTAAGCAGTTTTATACATTATACAAATTTGGGTATGTACGCATACCAGAATTGAAGCCAGGTACACTCATTCAGCATCACTAAACAGACTGTGCAAGTGTTGATGCATACTTTTGGGCTGCCGATCTGAGGTCTCTCGTTGACTTCACCACTAATATACATTTCAAAAAGCTTGATCTCCTAACCGGTAGTACACTAATATCTGGAGTGTCAGCAGCATGGTCCCTGCAGAATTTCCCGAGCAACCTGGTTTCACAATCCTCCTCAAGGTTTCCGTCACGATACGCAAAGAAATTGTTAAAATTCCATCGGGTGAGTAAGCACCATTGCTTTTCCATTCACACAACTGCCCTCTGTAAAATGACAATTTTATCCAATGACACTATATGATAACATAAATTATCCAAACTTTTATTGTTCAAATACAAATTATGAAAAAAAAACATCAGGCGTCTTTTTCGCAAAATGAGCAGTATTTTACGAATGTCACAATTGGTTCCACATAAAAACCATCTTGAAGTCCATAAAATTAGTTTTCCTTAAATATCAACATTAATGTGTGGTATGGTTTTTCAATCGGGGCTCCTAATTCACAGACTATTTTTTTTTCCAACTTAATGACAAAAATAAATGAGCAGAAAAAAGAAGCATCATTTCAAGATCATGAATTGTTCATTTATATAATTACATGCGGTAGAAGCATCCAATGCACAGAAATGATAAATATCTGATTTTTTCCTATTAGTTGCTTTGGTCTTCAACCCACCTGCACCTTCCCAACGCTAAATAGAGTTAGGTCCACAAATCCTACTGGTTAACAGAGAGAGAGTTTTTTCTGATTCTCTGACTGAGTAAGGCTTTTAACCAGCGCCTTTCAGCATCAGAGTCGAACACTTAGCCACCGGCTACCATGCCTCGTCTAACTGTTATGCATTGATATTAAAAATAGCTTAGTGTAACTATACACCAGTGTTTGATAATGACTCGAACCTCACATGGGACCACCATAACAGACTAAGGACAACTCCAGACAACACACTGCCATCGGGCACAAGACCGGCTTCTCAAAAGTAATAACCTTTCTTGTGCAGATAGCGATTGATGAATAAACGAAGATGTAAGCTAACAGCTGATCTCATAGCCAAAATACCCGACCAGAATTATATTGGATTGATTGTGAATCCTATTAAAGTCAAGAACTAGTCATTGAGTTGACGATGCCCGATCTTACGTATCTTTTTGTACATAATATCAGCAAAGATACTCAGGTCCCACCAAATTCATTATATTCATTGTTTTACGCGCCAATTGGGAGCATCACTTGTTTTAGCCCAATGGCATTAAGTGTACAGTGGCGCGGCAACTCCGTGTTTAGCCGTAGCTTTTGGGCGGAGTTTTTGTACACAATGCAGCGCAATTTGGGTCACATTTTGGGCACCACTTTCCAACATTTCTTCTTGTCAGCGTCCCTAGCAGCCATTTTCAACTCTCGTACATGCGTAGACTCTATTAAATAATTAATTTAATTTTGATTGAAATATTTTTGTTCTGGCATACAAGGCAATTACATTATCACACATAACATAACCTAACTATTGTTGTCCTTGTTAAGAGTTTTATCCGGTTTGCATACACGCAACATAAGGTAGCTAAGTCGGGTAAAAAAACCGCCAAGCTAATGCAAGTTTTGCAAAGAATCCCACACCGATCACGGAGATTTTGGAATGACCTTCAACTTCAACCATCATCTGCTGGTGTTTATGTGTGCAGTGAACTCCTAAGGTATTTAGGACCTAGATTAATTGTTTACGGTGGATCCGGTAAGTACGTATATCCCGTTTCAAATTGAAAAAAAAAGTTGGCGTAAATTGAACCATCGTTGAAAATTCTCAAGACTGGATAATACCGAAATGCATTTGTGGAAAATGTATTGGGCCCCGAGCGATTGCGTTTTTCACTTTGTTCCGTGTTTGCGAGCACCGAAGTAAGTACCCGACAAAAACGTTTCAATTTTCTAGCTAGGTTTCGATAGGTTCGGGCCCAATTAACGATACATCTTCAAACAAACATAGTAATGGACCTCTGATGCAAAATCTCCATAGAAACCCCTTCGTTTTCCAGAGATGTTTGGAGATTTAGTTTCATTTGCATGCATCTCTAGACGGACTGATAACGTTAACCTCTCCCGTACCTCATTTAGATCATATCTTTTCGCAGTCTGTGACACAGACTACCCACTTTTTTCGGACCACCGTAATTAATTGTGATGCAATCAATCTGCAAAATGTGTAGTTAAGAGTAAGACTGAAAATCTTTTGTGGTGGAACATTTCCTACAATAAACCTGTTCAGGCTAGTTCTTGACTTACCATGTTGCTTGCTCCATTCATGTGCAATCGTGAAAGTTTGAGAATCTACCTGGATTCGAGTGTCAAGATGGCTTCTTGGATTTGGGCAAACAAGTCTAATTCTTCACTTTCTCACCCCACATCCATAATTTAATTAGTTGAATTCACCCAACACAACGCATCATTGTAAAGCGATTGCAAGGAGGCAAGAAATGGCAATTCCAATTTGGAGTCAGTCCCTATTTGTGGAAAAACTTACTTTTTCTGTTAGTACTCGGGACTTTCGGACTTGGAGGACTCGACCCCTAGGACTTGGGACATCTGGACTTGGACTCGGATGGGAGGGACTCGACTACAACACCTAGATTCACACAGAAATGTACATTAGCAATTAACTCAAAGTTAGAGTAAAATAATCAGAATCAACATACTCCAACTAGTTATCAAGAATCAACTCTTAAGAACATGAGGAGATTTCCAGAAAGAATCTCCCCCATTTTTTTCGAACTGGGTTTTTTTGCATATTTGGAATGCTGTCCCAATGTATAGATCACACCTGGAGTGAATAAAAAGCCGAATAAGCCTATTCATGTCCTCAGTTTTATATAACCAAGAATCTCTACTACTACAACACTGCTAACATATTAGTGCTTGGTTTTGAAAACATCATTTCGTGTTTAAATTCACTGCCTGAAATGAAAGGGGATTTAACTGCAGATAACAATACCATCCCTATTAATACTAGCTGAAAAGGCAGAAACAAAGCACATAGCAAGCACATATCAAGCGGAAGCAAAGCTAAGCACAGCATAAAATAACCAAGCACTTGAACAACAATAGCTAGAACCACTTGAGGGCACTCAAGTGAAGTACTTAGCTTTTGAAGTGCTTGTTTATTCAAGGTGGTTTTTTTGCTTGTTTCCTTTTTGTCTTGAGCGTGCTTTGGAATGTTATAGCTTGGTTATGGCGTGATTTAGCTTGTCTTGGAATAATGTTTTATGTAGTTTGATGTTAATTCCCCTTGCAACCAGAGGATTAGAGGACAAGACATTTTTCACAATCAAGCATTTTATGTTAGCAGTGTTGTTGTAATTGACGTGACACATGTCTTAGAAGGGGACACGGGGCGTTGTGACCAAAGTTCCAATAGTCACAGATGCGGGGGGAAGATTGTTTTTTCCTCACGGGCCTGAGTGGCAGGCTCCAGGCCCCGATATTAATACGCTGTCACTAGGAAAAATCATCAGAATCATTTAGCTTTCTTCAACAAGGGTGCAACCGTTTAGCGCAGTCTATCAGCACTTAGATTGAACATTCCCATAACAGCTCCCCAATTGTCGCTTGGGTCGAAGAGGCAATGAGGACTAAGATCTGCCAAGGACACAGACAGAACCGGGATGATTAAGGGGAAGCTATGGGTTAAACCCTACTACTCTTTTCGAACCTAGCTGTGACAAGCACGTATGGATGTGACTTTCCACACCATGGGACCAACGGCTTAAGGTCCCCTCAGAAGGACGGGGCTCTCACGTGTTATTTGCCCTTGTCCAAACAACCATGTGGTAGAGTGAAGTGATGAGAATAATAGAGGTGAGAGCAGCCACAACCTCTATTGTACACTCTACACTGGCACATGCTGGCAGTTACTGTATATGGCCATCCAGTAGCAATATGATGCCATTTCCTATCTATCAACTGACTTACCATCAAGCCATGGTAACATTATTGGCCAGGATATCCTACTGATTGCTAATGTCACCAGCCACTAATAGGGACATACTGGGTAAGCTGATCATGTCCTCAGTGACTATAATCAAGAAAATCAATCTAATGTCTGCTAATGTCACAATCAAAGAAAAATGCACGTTTCTGGCACCCTCTTGTCAAGGGCATGTTTATTCTTTGCCCCCAATTTGATTTTTTACTTTGCTAAATGCATGCCTTTGTTAGATAAATATGGTATCCTATCATTTAAGATCTAAAATCTTCTTTTCATGGCGACTATACGGTAATTAAAACCAATCAAATCCTAAAGACCTATGATTTTTGCTTTTAACCTACCTATAGGTCACTCTGCATTTGCAGTGGGGAAACAAAAAGTCTTCAACACTTTTGGTCATGATGCTGGGCAAGCTATGGAGACAATCTATAACTTTGTTTGGTCTCGAGTTTGAGTGTGTGACGTCACATGAGACTCTGCATTCCAAGGTCGGGATGTGTGTTCCTAGGATGAACAAACCTAACTGCGCAGTGACGTCACCCTAAAAACTTGAGATCGAACAGAGTATAGAGAAAGCTTTCTACTTACTACTACTACTTCTACTAAAACCAAAGTTTTTTTAAATCGGTTTATCCCCGTCAACGGGATGGCCGGATTCACCACACATTCGTAGCAAACGCCCTTACTCCTTCCTTCAATTTCCCGATTCATGGCATCCTCCATCCTCAACAAACCCCTACTTTCCCCTCCACTTGCTTTTTCCAAGTCTTCTTTGGACCTCCTCCTCATCAAACCTCCCCCCTCGAACTCAAAAGCCCCTCGTAACACATGCTTGTCATCCTTCCTCAACACCAACGTACACTATTCGCCTTCGCCAAAAAACGGAGGTCCATCGCCTCTTCCAAACCCAACATCTGTCAGCAAAATCTTCAAGGGGTTTTATTTTTTTTTCATCCTGTCCTACAACTTCACACCACACATTGCTCTCATCATGCTCTCTCTGTCCTCCTCAGAATCCCATCCCATTTTGCTCCAGACCACCACGTCTCTTTCCCATACAGCATCACTATCTCACACAGCTCTTATAATTATTCCTCTCATCTTCAAAGGATATGTTTGGAAAAGTAGAGGGAAAGAACAAGAGAAGAAGGCAAAGACTCAAATGGATAAAGTGCTTTGCTTCGTCAACTAAAATAAGATCGTCAGGAAGGAGAAAATTTCACCAAAAAATGGGTTACAAATACTCAGACATGAGTAGCCGACGATGCTCGGGTAATGACAATTTCAACCTTTGAAAGATAATTCCGTGTCAACTGAACGTTTTATCTCAGGGCCATTCTTCGGACACTTTTGGACCAAAAACCGGTACATTCTTACTTTCATACCCCATGCCGTTGTTTGTCAATGTAACCAATTGGGTAAATTACTTTTTACATTATAATAACCTTGGTCCAAAACAACCAAAATATGTTTCCATTTTCACTTGATGTTAGGTTGTCATGGGAGCAAATAAAGTTCGGTCATGTGGTGACATAAGAAGGGTAAAAAAAAAGGAAAACTTAACCAGTTTTAGGGAACAAACATGAACCCGAAGAAGAAAACTGGCCCTTCAAGTGTCATTTGCACTCCAAACCAAAATGCGGGCACATATAGTCTTTTACCAAAACTCAATGATGTAAAAGAGATTTTTTTTTTGTTACCTACCTACAGGCCCTGGATAAGTTTCATTGTTCTGGAAAAGGAATAAAATATGCAATCGTATCATAACAAGTAAAAACAAAGTAAGTATTGTACTATCTAAATGGTATTTGTTGGATTTTTACAGGAAAGAAGTGAAACAGATGTATTGCAAGATTACATTTTAAGGTAGGATCATCAGGTAAAATGGTATTGCAGAGAAAATTGTTCATAAAAAATCAAAAACCATGAACCAAGCTTGACTATGGTATGGTGAACTTCTCCACCTATTTTGTAGTTTCCAAGACGGATTGATTGTGTTTAGTGCTTTTTATTTTATTTTTTTAAAATTCTCTAATTTTACATAAATAAGGTTTTCCCAGCTAAATGGACGGTTTGTTTTTAAGCCTTCGAAACTCCGGATGTGTAGAAACAAAATACCTAAAAATCATCACGATGGGTTTTTTTTAATCAAGTGTGTAATTCTTTAGAAAAAAAATATTTTAGGGAAAATTAGTTAGAAAATTAAAAACACCTATTTTTTCAAATAGAAACACTCAATCTGCCAAATCTAACGTGCGTGAGAATTTTCTAATTTGATTTCCGTTCATATGACACCTTTATTCCTTAAAACAGCTGTGAAATGTAAGCCACTTTCATTGGCGGAGCCGGTTCAATTAGTTAATTGAACCCAGGTAGTACGCGCTGCGTATGAAGTTATTTTTGGTTTGAAGCGATCGCGTCATACCGCGTTTGCTACTTTAGCGCCCCGCGGCTGCAAACATTGCGTTCTGTTGCGTATGATGCGGCGTTCAGCGGGTGTTCGATTGTTTTCACTGGGTGATGGCAGACCATTTTTGTTATATTTTGCCGTATAAAGTAAAAGTATCGCGAAATGGGTTAAAGATGACCTTAAATGATAAAGCTGTTTAAGAATGAGAATAAAGGTTGATTTTGGGAATCGGGACTTCTTTACGAAAATTGAAACCGGCGAACCATTATTTTTGCGGGAAGAACTCAAGCCTACGGCTCCTCGTTCTTCCACTTAAAATAATGGTATCGGCTTGGGTCAATTCGTCGTAAAGAGGATTACCGGGTCCCAAAATCATCCGTATTCTCTAATTCATCACAAGAGAGTTTTAGCTTCTTCAAAGAAAAAGTTATGAAACAAGGGCACTTCCGTCTTCTAGAAAATACTAAACAAAAAAGTGTTGTGCGACACCTGTTCTTTATTTTGATGACACACAGAAAAAATAAAAAAATTGTAAGGATTTTGATATTTCTTAACCATTAGAAACAAACACCAAATCTTATAACGCATCAATTACTTGAGAATTGAAATGTGTAGTTTTGGCCCACAAATTGCTCATTTTGGTCCATTTTCATATACTGCAAAAATACAGCTATTCATATCATTTTTTTTTTCTCAAAATGTAAAAAATAGTAGAGGGCATAAACCTTCAGATATGCATTTAAGTGTTACCCGGTGTGTGCAAGGTATTTTTTATGTTTGGGGTCAAAGGTCATTAAGGTCATATTTCCGGTTTTAAGCTAATAACTCAAGAATTTTTATCTCCAGAAATAAGCATAATTAGATTGTTTTATTCGTAAAACTGGAACAATTGCATTTCTGCGGTGTCCATGAGGTTTTTCATATTGGGGTCAAAGGTCATTAAGGGGTTTTTTAAATAGTCAATTTTGCAAAAAAATGCTAAAAAATAAGACCAAATTTGCTATAATCTCGGCCTATAGAAGAGATAAAGGGCCGTATTGCTGCGGTGATATAACATTAATGGTAAAAGGAGGTCTAGCTAGTCTGACCCAAAAGTCTCAAAGTTCAAGGTCAAAGGTCAAAATCTACAAACAAAGCTCCGATTGAGATGAAATTTGTCACGTGATAATCCCTTGTTATCATAAATACAGAACATTTACAGCTGGCCACATGTGACCAGGGGGGTCACGGTATAAAAAAAGGGAAGTGAAAAGGTCAAATCCCTGACATGTTGGATTGAGTTGAAACTCCAAAATATTGATCCTTGATAAAGTTAGTAACAGTAAAAATACATTTAAGGACATTGTGAAGTTACAGGGGCAAAGGTCAAGTCACCTCAAGGGGCCATAAGGGATCACCATCCATTCCAGTAAGGCTGTCTTGTAAATAAGATCTGTCACCAGGTATAGTTTCAACTGTATTGTACTTTTATTCGGGTGAAAATTGACATTTCCATTCTTATGGTAACAGTTGATTCAAAATGAATTATAACCATGCAAATAAGACAATTTCTTATGTTTCTAATTATTTTTAATTTGTATCTATTTGTTTTCAAGAATAAGCCAAAATAACCAATAAATAATATGAATTTGACATTTGTAAATCAATTTTTTTATATAAATAGATTAAATTTTCTAAAAATTATATATCTATATACTCTATATCTTTTTTTGCAATTTCTGGCAAACTTGGAATTTTCCACCAAAACATTTGCCAATTTCAAATGGTGTATTACACCAAAAATTGGCACAAATGTAAGTTTTATAATGCTCTGCAACTTTTAAGTTGGGAGAAAATGTGTATATCTGTCTTACTATTTATGAGCCTCAAATTTCAAATCCCAGCCCAAAAAAAAAAATTGGTTGCCATGGCAACACATACAAAAAAATTGCAAACGTTTCCACATTAGGTTGCACAGCTTGCCAGTGAACATATATCTACCTGAGATAGCAAACAACTGGTAAAATAGATCCTATTAGTACTATTTTGGGGGCGGGGGGCCCCAAATGTGTTAAATTTGGAACATATTTGGGAACCTTTGGACCTCATATCATTTGCTTATTACATATTGATATTAAAACTTAAAAATACATTTTTTGAAAGCACTAATATGCTTTAGTGATATTTAAATAAACCCCATGCGCAATTATTTTTATCTCTCTATAACTATGGCCCATGCAATATATCCACCTAAAAAAATTTAATAATAATAATCATAATACAACTAAAATTGAACCATTGGGGCGGGAAAGAATTATTCACTAGGTATATGAGCTCTTATGAGTTATTCAAAATTATTAGTTTCATATATGTTGGTTATTCTAGTAGATTAGAATTTGAAATAAAATAAGATCATATCCTTTTACGAATAAAATTAAAGCGGCAAAAAAATACATGACGTTAGGGGGAAGAGTTTTTCTTCCTAACATAGTAATATTAATGGAGTATCATATGAATAGCGGTGTTACCCCTTATAGTCACACATAAGGTCATAATAATAATAATAATAATAGAAGGAGATTTATTCTAGTGGCCTTATGCTATTTGGCCTCTAAGCGCTCCTCACAAATGGCTGCGATCACTGTGGCCCAACCCTACCATAAACCATTTAGCATCATTTATAGGATGCAGCAGATCAGATCAGCGTTTCCTTATCAGCACAAATACAGCGAGATGTATAACCAACACAGCCGGGACCAGCTCCCAATTATCGCATGGTTAAATCGGGACAACCAAGCGTTTAATATATTGTACAGGGAATTACAAGAGAGCCGAATCTCACAGGGCTCGAACGCACGCCTATACGCATGGATGCGCACAGTACACTGAATGACCCCAGTCCCCCTTAATTCATTACACATTTATTCAACTTGTGTTATGCCTTCAAAATCAGGCAGAGCACATTTACATACATATTGATCATGCTGGTGTTAAAGGTGCGTGTTCCGATTGTCTTTGGGACCCCTCTGATTTACCCGGAAGTAGTATCGATTTTGATATCAGATGAAAGGCCGTATTTTTCTCATGGTCGTCCTGAAATTTGAGCCTTCAAATCCATTTCATTCCCAAGATATAAAGAAAAAAACACCGTTTTAGTGGTTAACCATCAATATTAGCACAGCACAATATTGAATAGGGCTTTGCAACATGCATTATTGCATCTAGCATCAAAACCGCAAGTTTGTTTCCCACGGTACTTGACGTGGTGTATGTGCAAGTGCCAGGCTCTCATATCAAGTAGAGAACACAATACACATAAATTGGAACAAGCACCTTTAAGATGTAAACAACTCTTGGTGCAAAAATTGAAGATTTTTCACACAGCAAATTTGTTTATACATGGCCTAGCTTACAATAACACATATCCTAACTCTAAGGCCAAAATAAAAAAAAAACTAGATGCCACAGCTGTGTTTAGCAAAACGCAGGTTTATTCACATGTACCATGGAGCATGCAGATCTCTGCGGTCGAGATACCCAACATGCACATTAGGGGTCCAGAGAGCAATAACCCGCCAAATTTGAGCTCTGAAGCTCCTGTGGTTCTTGACTTAAAGACGGTCCCTATATTTTAACATCTTGGGGCCGTTGTATCCCTTGAACTTTGACCTCCGGGAATGAAATAACCAAAATGCACATCAGGGGCTATAAGCCCCACGGATTTGGGCTCTGAGGCTGCTTTTGCTCTTAACTTATGGGCGGGCCCCTTACATTTAACATTTCGCCCCTGTAGCTCTTGAACTTTTGACCTCTGGATCGAGATACCCAAATGCACATCAGGGCCTCAGGTGGTATAAGCCCATAAGTTGTGGGCTCGAGGCTGCTCTGGTTCTGGAGTTATGGGTGGGCCCCATACATTGTAACGCTTGGCCCCCTGTAGCCCTTGAACACTAACCTCTGGGATCAAGATAACCCAAAAGGCACATCAGGGGTCAAAGCTATAAAGCAAGCAAAATTTGAGCTCCGAGGGTCTGTGGTTCTTGAGATATGGGTGGCCCCCTATACACTTAACGTTGGCCCTCTATATGCCCTTAATTTTGACCTCTGGGATCGAGATACTGTACCCAAAAGGCAAATCCCGGGGTCCAAGGCTACAAGCCTTAAATTTGGGCTCTGAGGCTGCTGTGGTTTCTTGTGTTATAGGTGTCCCTAGATTTTAACATATGGCCCTGTACCTTAAAAACCTTGAACCTCTGGGTCGAGATACCCTAAAGGCCAATCAGGGGCCCAATTTTGTGCCAATTACAACCTTCGAATCGTTCTTGGTAGGTGGTCTACAACTGATGCAAGTGCAATTTATGAGAAATTTGTGTTCTCAAAAAAATCTCTCTGTCACTTTATTGTTACATTAAAAATGCTGTAAGCTCGGACAGTTTTGCTACATCAAGAGTGGTGCTTATTTGGAAGGACACATTAATTGAATAGAATTATGTGAACTCAAACTCCCATTTCACCCCCCCCCCCCCCCCAATGTATAAGCCTCCCTCGAAAATTTTTCCTACCTGTCTCCCTCGCTGACCCTCGCCTCCAATAGGATCCTTATGTAATGTAGAATGGATGGTAAGCAGCAGGAGATGATGGGGGTCGTTTCCCGTTTCCTCAACCTCCATACACCTCAAATGTGTAGGGTTTACTCCTCGCTTAACAGTTATCACAGGGATCAGCAAATCGTTGATGTACCACACGATCCCCCAACCTGGAACGCCTATTAAAAAATTGGAAAGTATGTTTGTCATTACCAGGTGTATTAAAAGTGATTTGTAACCCCACTTTAGTCCCTCTTTTAATAAATATAGGTATACCCAAGGTATGACCCTTCCCTTTTTCATTTGTTTATGTCTATGTGTTGATGAATTTCAGGTGCACCTATGACTTGAATTTTTGGGAAAAATTAAATGTATACACAATTTGAAAAAGGTTAAAACTAGGCTAACCACACATACATGTACATTTATACACGGTGGACATAGAGAATTTGGACTATAGTTGTTCCCCTAATAGGCAAAATTTTTTTGGGCTGTTGTTTATGCGAGCATGAAAGTAACTCTGTTTTACACACGGGTCTCTTGTGCACAAGCGTGCGCTGTGCCATAAACACGCAATGGGTCTGCACTGCAGTAGTGTTGCTTGCAGATGTGCCATAGTTCTATAGCAGTTCGTGTTGTCTTGCCAATTAAGTGATGGAAAAGTATAGCCTGGGCCTCCCTGCTCTTACAGACTGTCCCAAAAAAATCTAACAATCAACTAAAAATTATAAAAATATAACAACGGTGTATTTTTGGCAAGATAGTTGGAATTTCTTTGTTAGACAGGATCCTAAGCTAAATCCTCCTTTTCTTCATCCAATTTGATGGACCCTAAGCGGAGATATTTCAGTTGAACACAAAGGATTAAATACCATTGGCCAGTTTCACCTGAAGAGTTCATAAACTAAAGGTATAAGGCGTGTAGCCTCATTGTGGGATTAAACCTTCAAACAAAAAAGAATATTGTACAGATCAGAGTGAATCGTATTTCATTGCATTGAACTATCAATATATTATTTTCCAGTTGTTTGAAAGCACCAGAAATATTATTATGTTGGGTGAAATGATGGGGGACTCACGCTCAGGGGGACAATATCATGAAATTCATGAGTTTGGGGAATGACTGCTGAAAATAATGTAACAGCCACAAGTCTGTTGGGCGACAAATGAGCAAACACCGCTCTAATGTGGAGGGACCATTTACCCTTCCCTATTCCACACTGCCTCCAATGTCAGGGAGGACTATGATGAAGAAACCAGTTTTCACAAAGAGCAATAAGAAAGGATGATTGTGTTCAAAGTCGCAGTTTACTTTCAACAAGGGTGTTTTTATGGTTTTCCTTCTGTTGAAACCTGGGGTAAAGCTGAGACAACATGTCTGTTTGGAATTGAATTTCCAATGAACATGATTTATTGCATTGTGAAATTATAAAGTTATAAATATGTTATATCAAGGAGAAGCACTTTATACCTACTTTTTATTTTAATTTTCAAAAAGAATGTCTGAAGGCCGATTTCATGGACAACTTGTTGATATCAGGATAGCCGAACTGGCCCAACAGGTTTGTCAAGTGTCTCAGATAACTGGCCATAATCCTTGAACCAGACCCCCAAATTGCACAAAACCAAAAATCGATGAGAGCTGGAACCCTCCTAAAAAAGAATCAGTAAAACTCCAGTTGACCATGAACTTAAATTTTTGGCCAAAAAAATTAATCTTTGATTGTATAGTTTTTTTTGGGACAGTCTGTAGTGCAGGTGATTTGCAAAGAAAAAGGAAGTGAAACTTCTGTTACAAAGTGTCTCTAAAATCTGGCACCTTTTATCCAGAATGTGCATGGAACTTTGACTCTTTGTATAATTAATTTTGTGGGTGCAACCGCAACCACGCATCTCCCACATAAGGACCTGCAATATCTATCCTATCCCACTAACCAGTACATGGCTCATATCCTCTCCTTCCTCCTGACGGTCCTATAGTTGCAGCAGCGGAAGGCTTTGAAAGATTTGGAGACGGTCGGCAAATATCACTGGCTGTGGCCACGGAGGTAGATCAGGACCTGGACCTGGATCCAATGGTTGGCCCCACTCAGATCCACGCCACCAAAATTTTATCCGTGATTGCCTGATAGAATAAAGCACAAATAAATTTCCTGTTAGTAGAGTAGTGCATAACATTTCCAGCAAAAATTGGGTTTTAACATTTTAATTTTAATCACCTTCTTTTTTCAATCAGTTTTGGAAGATTTTGATTTTTTTGCGTGGGCTTGTTGTCAGAAAAAAAGTTGGCCAAAATAAACTTAATCATGCCTTTTGTAAACTTTTAACTTAAGAAATACATACTGCTTCACAGCTGTTTGAAAAAGGTCTCTTATTATGACAAACGAAATAAACAAAAATTTCAATGGCGACACACTTTGGGGGGGGAAAAAAAAACAACTAATAGGAGTAATTTATATGCCACTGAACTACATCTTTTTGTAATGTGATGAAATTTCATTGCAGGCAAATATGATTTTTCTAAAAATATAGTTTTTAACACAGGCTTTCTACTAGGGGAAATAAGCATATAGAGGTGCTTATAACCATACAATTATACCTTGTAGGCCTATATGGGGAGGTAATAGCTCTTGCAATGTCTCTACTTATATCAGTGGTCACAATTGTGTCGCCATTGCTAAATTGCCTCTAAATATAAAAGAGAAAAGTTGCGGGGTCCAGCTGTGCTTAGGCACAAAAAAAAAAGTTTTGTTTGGCCATAACTCGACCAACCCCATAAAAACCTGCTGACCGACCCCTGATATTCCTTTATACATTTTACATTTTCAATGTATGGGACAAGTGGAAACCTGCCTCCTCTAGACTACAACTTTGTCCCCATAGCCGTAACGTTAAGTCAATCTCATTATAAATCCAACTCGCCTGTCCAGCTGCGCTTGCGTGTCGTATAATTAATTCCATATTAGATCACAGTTAGGGAAATTCCGATTTCCGTGACGTAGTAAATCTTCCGTAAGCTCGGCCGAAGATTACGAATTTCCGAAGTTTGTCGATGTTTCTGCTGTGTTTACCACAGCGATGGCACTGTATTGTGTATTAAGAACCGGGTACACTGCCGAATTCAAACTCTACAAGGGGCACTTTCCAATTCTTCGTTCACGCATTTGTACAAGGATAATATTTTTGGCGCCGTGCATGATAAATAATCGGTCTGCGCAGGACCTTGGGTATTGGAGTATCGGAGAGATAATGCCAAAGAGTTTGTGACCGGTACTTTTATGATTCAGCCATGAATTGCAAGTCATAATCATATGTGAAGCTATGTGAAATGCCTGGCCATGATTGTACAACCGGTAGGCTTACGGAGAGTTTGTACTGCTGAATATAAAGACTTACTGGCGAGATTTTTTTCTAAATTATTGTTATTTTAAAATCATAAAACTATCCAATGGCTAACACTCCACTGAGTCCTTGACCGTAAGGCCAAGAAAAATAAAATTTGTTGGATGCCTTTCACCTCCAAAAAAAATGGGGTCGAGTAGGTCGCTATTTTTTTTTTTTTTAGGAAGAAGATATGCAAAGCATGGTTTTTGACATGTATAAGCCCCCTATGATTATGTGTTGTTTGGAAACTCGCACAGACAGTTCATACCCGAATGTATTTCAGCGAATGAAGTAAACCCCAAATACACAAAACTCTTCTTCATCTTCTCTATTGTAACTAAAACAAGATTTCTATTTTATTTATGTTGTAAATCGACATTTGATTTTAGTATGTTCAATGTAATATGTATATTGTCCATCGAAACCGTTTGGCTATTTAGCTAGAGCAATGGGCGATCGCCCAGTTGATTGACTACAACGAATTCGGCGGATATTCCCATAAAATCATTAACAGTCAAATTTGGTTAGAACTTCAGATATAGTTACATATTATATCACCTTTTATCCATCAGTAATGATTTTGTATAAAAATCCAAGTCAAGTGACATAAATCGTACTCAAAAAGCGGCTGGATTACTTCCAATACGAATTTGGAAGTGCATGCCATATGTATTGTTAATGCACATGCGCGCAGCCAATTTTCGGCTTTACTGCGCATGTGCAAAACCCACCGTTCACATTTGAGTTAATACGCACGCGATGTCAAATTCTACTTTGTAAGTTTTATGGGGAAAATTACTGTTTTTAACCCTTGTATCCTAAAGGACGAGGCTATAATTGGGACACAAATGTATGCAGATCTACTCATCACGCTTTTTGGACTATATTCAAATGGCAAATGGGGAATTTCCTGAAGCCGATGGATGATTTTCTGCGGATGGTACTTAAGGTGTGATTTTTCTTTTCTAAAAAATCCAAACTTTAAACTCATTCATGTAAACAGAAAAAGTCCCCGATACTGGACCCAGCTGGACCTGTACAGATGTTTAGCCGTTATTCAGACACAAACTCTCTGATACAGGCTGCAGATGGGCAATATTCTACGACCGAAGGGGGTTATATCCGGTTTTCATCTTTATTGGAACAACGTTTTAGAAAAAGCAGTGTTATGTCCATAAAACTTACTCAAAATTGAGATTTTTGCACTTTTTAAAAAAAAAAAAAAAAAAAAAAAGCGACCCGGATTTTTCGATGTTTTGGGTCGGTCGGGAAAGGCAATCAAAACAATTTTTTTCTTGGCTCAACAAGTTTCTCATTCCCAAGGCTTTTGAAGATTGTGACAGTGTAGCACAGGCTCAGTCCATGGTCTGCACATAAAAAGTCACACGCAAGAGTGCCTTATGGTCCCCTCCCCAACAAATTCTGCAGCTGAGGAGCTAGGAAGTTGAGGGAATAAAACTACAGGATAAGTTGCAGAATTCGATGGTGAGGGGACATAGGGACTCTTTTGTGGGACGTAATCCATGTTACCAAATCATTAAATATGGAAAGGAGATAACCGACTTGTGGCATTCTATCCGAAAGCCGGTATGGGTCATAGTATTGCCGAACAAGTAGCAACGCGTAGTGAAAAATTAAGCCATTGCAAAAAAATTTCACGTTGCCGACAATTTAATACGCGTTGCAACTTTCTCAAAACACATTGCGACAATAGAAATGAAAAGGAGAGATGTTGGCCAAATAGAATTTTGTGACGTGTTAAAAAAATTCACCCCACAATGTTAAAAACGCGTTTGACACAACAAGTTGCGAGCCATCACAACACGATTGCAAGCTCACACCCCCGTGTGCCCACACGTTGTGGATTTACCCCACCCCTCCTTTCCACCAAGTTACATATCGTAGCCCTCTACAGAACTCATACGGCATGCCAATATATTAAGGGTTAACATTTGCCCACCACAGTACACACACACACATTTTTTTTTTTAAATAATATACAAAATGCAGACGACACAAAATCAAATGTGGACGCCGTATTGTACTTAATACGTGTACAAGTTTTGTTTGTGTATTTCAGGTCATGAAGTTCATCCTGCCTGTTTACACTGTGCATGAAGAATGAAGAATGGTCACAAATATTCTGTGCAAGATCTCTTTAAATTCCTGGAACGGAGGGAAAGGAGTTCATAGACAGTATTTATGGGAACTATACATAACCAAAGTGTTATTTTATTGAAACAAGGACACTTAACCATAAAAGATAATGTAAATTAAATGACTTTGTTTTAATCAAGCTTGAGGGGATTACTGCTGGATCTAGCTTCTCTGAGAATGACTACTGGTATTTAATTTTTTGGAGATTGGTAATTCATTTTTTCTAAAATACTTGTCACGGAATAAGGGCAAAAGGGGAAAAAAAAGTTTCTCTCCCCAGAGTCTTACAATTTGGCCAAAAAATACTTTTTGAGCGTTATTGGTTGTTTTGGGCACCTTTAATTTTATGTGATCAATAAAAAAAATCATAGCGATATAGGACTTGCATACTTTGCATGTAGTGTGTGTGAACAAACTTTTGTAAATTGGCACTTGTTATAAAAATATAAAAGTACCGGTAGTTGTTATCATGCTTTCATTTACTAACTACAATGGCAAACCGAAAATTGAATGTAGCTTTACTGGAATCATACAAATTTTTCCAAAATTTAATTCCACCTGTCACCAATCTCCATGTAAATTCCTAAAAGGAAATAGTGGACTAGAAACAGGATCAGTCAGCTCATTGGATTTATGTTTTAATTCCATCATAAAAATCATGGCATGGACAAAATTAAACCTCTAAGCCAATGAGTCTCTGTGGCCCCGTTGTTTTGCAAACTGCCCAGCAAGCCACTTCTGGATTAATACGGCCATTTTTAAAATGTTCCTTTTTCCTCCATGAAAATTTCCTTCTCTAATTTCTTGATTGGAAAATAGTAAATGCATTATCAAGCTTCAAGTATAGCAAAATTCAAAGGAGATATTTGTCAGAGCAGGTAAACCTGTGCATGAAGCTTTACAATTCTGTGCAGTGGATCAAACTAAAAGTCCAGTGTTGTAATTGTGAATACTTGCAGTTTTTCACAGAAATACTCATGATGACTTTAAATTTATGAAGTGATATGGATTATATTAAAACAAGCAGCATCTTAGTTTGGGTAAATGGTTTACACCGAGTGACTAATACAAGTTTACAAGTGTAAATAGATAAAAAAAATTTCACACTAACCTTGAAACATAGTTGACATACAAAAATTGTCAACACTGGATTTAAAGATTATTCATGTGGATTATATGTTGTTTATATTATGCCGCACACAATTTCATGAGATGTGGCCAGGATCGTTTTCAAACTTATTTTGAATTCGACAAAGCGGCTTCTTTATTATATTTGCCGAAACAAAAAAGGATCAGAGCACCTGATTACCGCTTTATTCCGTAATAGTATAAAATGTATTATAACGGAATACAGGTTCGGTAATCCAAGAGAAGAGTGTAATCCAGTAGCTTCCCACAATGCCATGCTTCAAATGGAAGTTTTTGTACAGCTAAGATTATGATGTGATAGTTAGAGATGAAATCTGGCTAAATTGACATTTATAATCACAAACTTGCATTTTAAGAAGTTTTCATTCTAACGATTCACATGACTGCCTGTACAGCAACTGTCTTTGGAACAATGCCTTGTGGGAAGCTACTTCTCTTGTGTAATACCATGGTTGCATTGAGCCTGTTTCCTTTCCTCAAATATCATAAGCCCTACAGCATTGATGCCATCATACAATTTTATCATAATTACTGGTTTCCCTGCGTTTGGGTCTCGGTCGTCAATCTGTAATTGAAAATTTTTCACACAATTGCCAATGTGTTGTATAACAGCAGCGGTTATGACCCCCAATACGCGCACAATGCATAGCATGGCAACAAGAATTCATCCAAAATGACTTCCCAGAGAATAAACCCGGACCCACATATTCCAAAGATTAGTTTATTTTTATTTTTTTCAGTGACCTGAAACACGCTGATCTCCTTTTTACTGCTAAATGTGTGTGTGTGTATGCGGTAAAAATCCGCTGAAATAAAACTATACTGAAAATGATATAATTTGTTCAAAGAGAATTGTATTGATTTGAGTTGCAGTTGTTTGAGTAAGCCGAAAAGTATGTTGTCCTTTTCCGGACCTCCTGCCTCCAAAGTGGTCGCCATTTTTTCTTCAGTCCAACCTTAGCGTACACCTTTGCAAACGTGATGGATACTGACAACCACTATTAACACTGCTCGCCCGTAACGACCCGCGTGCAGCATCAGTAGAGAATCAGTCACGTGGACCAGGCTGCTAAGATGTCAACAAGCGGGTGCAGATGTGAATGGATGACATGCTCAGGTCGAGAAATATGACCGTCCATTTGAATAGCAATGATGAGCATGCATATCTTCATATGAGCTTTCGTATTCCCCCATCTCCTACTCGTTTTTTTTCCGTTGTCCGATTGATATACCGATCTTAGCAGTATCTTTTGGTAAAGCCCCGATTGTGTAATCCTACTGATCTGCCTATTGATATTTGAGGACGGTTGCATTGATAGTTGTTGACCCCAGTATCTATCCACTATTACAATTGTATTGTGGGTATGTCATGAATTGGTTTTTATGGGACACAGAACCTCAAATCACTTGACCCACTACGCCCAAATTCCTAGATGGTCGGTGAGCTATCTTTCTGTACGGCGACCTCTTAATGTTGGTTGTTTTTTAATATGATTAACTTTTGTTGTTGGAAGGTGTTAGTTGTTTGTGGGGTCTGTGTGTGTTGTCTATGCCTTTAGTGCCAATGACAATGCGTTGCATCAAAAGTACCGCAACCTTTTCTTTATGAACTGGGTCACATTACTATGAATTTTGGAATAATTACATTATACCCTTTGTATTTGCTTATGTTGTCGTTATTGCATTATAAGCAATAAAACAATACACAAAGTAGGTGCGAAGGGCATAAGTAATTATGCCCAAATTGCAGGAAAAACAAAGCATGGCAATACTAATAAACTCATTATACTCTGGCTCCATAATTTTTTTGGACACTTCAGAACGTACGATTGCTTCTCCGCTAAAACGGCTAAAACTGTCGCGTTGCACGTAGACAATGTATATGCGCAATGATCAACACGCGCGTTTGAGGGCCGTTTGTTTTATGTCCAAAAAATGCGAGCAGAGTTATCGAGTATACTAATCGCAGGAAGAATAGAAATTGCCCAGCAAGCACTTCTATATAGGCAAAAATGGAATGTTACTATTCATGCAGATGTAAAAACTGTATAGTTTATGTCATGTCTTAATTTTTCTTTATTGCAGGTTGCTGCAGGTAGCACAATTGCAATTTAATTTGATTGTTGGTCATTGATCATTCATCATTTGATTTACTGTCACTGGTACACTTGGAAATTCTTGGCAAAAAAAAAAATGTTTTTTACGGCAAGTAGTGTTGAGTGTGATATCCATGGGCAACCTGTTAAAGGGAAAAAAACAAAAACAAATTTGATTAAAACACAAGTTCACCATTTTCATTTTATATCAATATTAAGTTGTTATAGGGCTACACATACCTTTACTGGGACCCAGTTGTTTACAGCGTATGTAAAAGCAGAACTGGTTAAGAGGGTCCCATTATATGTTTCATTGTTTACAGTAAATGTGACGAATGCAAGAGTCCAAATCATGGATGGTAAGTTGAATAATGATAATTTTAGTAACACAGCTTTTTCCAGTACACAAATGAACATGATCATTCATTATTTGACTAGCTAATGTGACCCAACAAATTTGAGGTTGAATTAATATTCTGGTAATTGTTCAGTCAGTATAATTGTTCAGTAAAATTTCAAGTAAACCATGTGAACGGGGTAAAGCAGGTTTGTGAAAGCGGAGATAATCCAGCAGGGAACCACAGTCGCGGTTCCATAGGACGTTAACGGAATAATAAGCGTGATGCAATTAAGAGTCAACTGAATCAAGTGCTCTATTCTTTACCATTGTGTAGCCAGGACTATGAGTATGCGGACTATAATTACTTCTACACCGGCAGTTGGGCATGCCTGTTTATATCCACCAAATCACATGCATGGACCCCTCCCCCCCCACTTTTTTATTTTTTTGTCAATATTGTTTTTATGACCATTTATATGCCCCAAATCACATGCATGAACCTCCAAATTCATATTAAAAATCCTAATATGAACCACTAAGTGAATGTAAACATGGTGAGCTGAAGTTCACAAGGCCCAGGCCTAGCCCCACACCCGATTTGGCTGGCTTTTGCCCATGAAATAAAATTGCACACCGATGACAGGATACGTATGCATTGTTCACGCCCGATCTAAAACAAAGAATCGTACCACTGGATTTTCCGAAAATTTCCGATATTTTCTGATGGAACACAATATTCAGAGCTAAGTAGATAATGTCCGCAGTCAAATCAAAATGTCCGACCGAAACAAACATTGCTCACTAATAGTTTCTACCGTATTTTTGTAAACAAAACTTGTCAGAACCCACCGTAAACTTTTGAGTCATAATTCAATAACAAGAAAAGTCCATTACCTTTTAGGCAATCAGTCACTTCACAAAAAATTCATTTTTTCAAGAGTATAAGCCACAGCACAATTGTCCTAACTTGGCGGAGAAAGAAAGAAACGGTCAATTTTCAAGGGGATTTCAGCATTCTGCAGCCAACAAGAGTCCGTGTTCGGATATTACAATGCGCATGTGCTTTGGGATAGCCTCCTCTGTTCAAGTCAAGCTCAAATCTCCTATTTATAGTATCGCGTCATCGGAAATCACGGATTTTCTGAGAACTCGTTGAGTTGTTTGCCGTAATGACCCCAGCGACGCCGGTCACGGCTTCATTTTTTGATTTAATTTCTGATCGTTTCGTTTAATATAGTAAAGTTTCTATGGTTCTAGTTTTCTGTTGTACCCTGGCCATTTTTATTACTGATTTTATTTTGACCCTCACACTGCAGTTGCAGCACGATGTTTATAAATTTGTCCATTTTTCATCTCAATAGCCCCTATGGCCCACACGATGTATACCGGTTCATCCAAGGGGATGATTTTGTCAGAATTTCTATCACCTGCACACAAAAAACAAAATAAATGGCTATAGCTGGATATGATAAAAATATTGACTGCTCATGAGGGAGATGGTGCAAAGGCCTACCCAACATGGCTGGACACTGTTGGCATACTATTTTCCCCAAGGCCAAATAGTTGGCCAATGGACTCCACCAGGGGAGGGGGGGTACTCAACACAAATGACCATACAGGGACGTGCCGTAAACATCAGCCTCATTTTCAGCCTTCTGGTATATCAATGAACCCTTTTTTCATGCCAATTTTGGTATAGCAATGGGTCATTTTTTGTTTAAAATTTTCTTAAATTTCTTGAAAAATTAGTCAAATTTTCTCAATCTGAAGCCAAAATTTTCGAAAAATTATTGAAAAACTGAGTCTGCCATGAAGCCAAAATTTTTCAAATTTGCTTAAAGTGTCAAATCCTTAATATTTTGGTCTAAGCCAAAACAAATTTCTGCCTCCATAATAGCTCTTTAAATTCTGGTTTACACCCTGAAGAATCAAGCTGTATAGTATCTTTTCATGATTCCTTTGAGTCCATTATGATGTTACGATTCTGTAGGGTACATTTCTTATGACTATTTTTCCACAGACAGCAGAGCAAATTTGTGACAAATTGTAGGGCAATTGTGCATTTCATGATATCTCTGAAATTTGGCACAGAGTTAGAGCACATCCAAAGAAAGATTTTTAGCGATAATGGCATCATGTTTATATTTTTCGTTGTAAATTGGCAAAAATCAATGCACTTGTATCAGTTTGCCTAGACTCATAATGGCACGCAAACCTGCAGGGCATTAATCATCGTCAAACTGAGCGTGTGCATTGATTTCTTTGCCAATGCACTCGAAGCTAAAAATATATAAAAGTGTATACCAAAAGTTTGATTCACACACAGACACAAGGACACACTAACACACACACACACACACACACGAATCATGCTGCCATAAGGTCTTTTCCAATTCCATCGAACCTGGAAAGGATTTTGCAATTAACCTCTCCCTTTGATAGATTTGATACAGAAATGGCTACATAGACGAGGGTTAATCTTACCGGTGTCGAGGAGTCTCGAGTAGGAAATAGTTGCAATGCCATCATAATATGAAGCATATTCCAGTTCCACATCTTGAGTTCCACTTGATCTCTCATCTGGACATGCACCTCTACCATACTGGCCACTGATCACACACTAATCAAATGAAGAATACAGTATTCAATCAGTGCCAAGCCCATACATACATAAATACATATATCCCTTGGGGCCAGAGGTAATGTAGGGGTCATTAGAGGTCATATTGTGTTAACCCTCCATTTGAGTCTTTGGCCAGTGGTTCTTCTAAGCAAGTTTAGTGATCTTAGCACCTCATTTGCCTAATAAATCGCATTTGAAAAATTTAATACAAACAAAATTGCTTCTAATGACGTTTGTGTGACCTTAAACTTAGTACACATGTGCACTGGCTGTCTGATACTCGAGGCAGCATTGAATACACCTGTACAAATGCATCTGTATGTTTAAGAAGAACATCACTTTTCAAACTGAATTAAGTCATGTCTAAAATTGCTCAAATTCACCACTGACTTCACATTATATCAAGTACAAAGTTACTCCATTATTGTTTTGAGAATCTTCAGTCCTATATTACTATACACATGCTGGAAAACCAATAAAAACAACACTTCTCAATAATCTAGGCTCTCTCGAAACTTGGTGTCCAAATACTTCCACCACTTTGGATCAATCCCCCTTAACTTTCATTGAATTTCAAACATAACGCATTCCTAATACAGCTTATGTCTGTGCACCCTGGTAACAAGACAGTATTAAGCCGCATGCGCACACGAACCCACTAGGTAAACCCGTCTTGGTATTCATTACGGTGGCCCACCATGTTCGTCGAATAACACGGCATAATGCCGCGTGACGGCCAAGGATTCAGGCTAATTACGTACCACGGAAGTAGGTAGCGTGTGCACATGAATTCCGGTCATGTCATGTCAATTTTACATCGATCATGTCAAGGACGCGTTTGTTTTTATTTACCTTGTGAGATGGCTAATTCTTCTGCTGGTGGAAGTAGATTTTCAACAATAAATGGATTGATTAAAGGCGTGGATAGTGCCCACACCGGGAGAGTACCGCCACGCTGTTGGAGTAAAGATTTTCAGGTCAGTTAAAGGTAATCGCTTGATCCAGTGTCAGTACATGGCCATGGCATGATGGTACATAACTCACAACTTGTTGTACTTCGAGTCTTTGGTATACTCGCGGAATTCTTGAAGTTGAAACATTTTTTTGTTGACGTCCGCCACGACGACGGAGATAATTAACAAACTGGATCTCTATAAAACATCAGATCGGCAATAAATCGTCATCTGAAGAGGTGACGGTGTAGACAGGGGATTGTTATTTTCGACAGAGACAATATTGGCCCAAGTCATGAACTGGCCAAGCTAAAGTTTATTGAACTGTGTATAGTAATATAGGACACAATATTCTCAAAACATAATAATGATAAAATTAGATATGGAGGGGTGCACCCACCGCAAGCCTCCAATATTGGGAGTTTCTACGTATAATGTGCAAAAACTAAAAAATCAGAGTCTGCGCCCACTGCAAAAACTCCGAAATTGGAGGTTCTGCATATGTTTAAATATTTTTAATTCATATTTAAAAACTCCAATATCAGAGTTTCATCGTATAATACGCAAAAACTCCATAATTGGAGGGTCTGCGTCTACCACAAAACTTTAAAATCAGAGGTTTTGTGCATGTTTAAATATTATTATATATATTTAAAAATTCCAATTCATAAATATATAACAATCAAGTTGTATCATTATTATATTGATATAAAATGTTCAAACCTCCGATTTCACTTTTTTGACCACCACAAACCCTGGCAAATTGAAATTTTATGTACTATCACTATGAAATAAAAGTCACTGAAAAAAATCACTAAAATCTGAAATGAACACTGAAAAAGAGTAATGCTGAAATTATCACTGAAATAATCACTGAAAATGTGATCATTTCAGTGGGATTATTAAGTTTCAGTGTTATTAGGTGGAATGACCCCCCCCCCCCACTACACTGCACAAGCTTGCAGGTGAATTTGCAGCAATAAATTAACATGCAGGCTTGGGTTGGTATATTTTGTGACTCCACTTTATGGAATAAGTGCATGTGATACTGTACTTTATTCCATAAAGGCTGCTGAATTCTGACTCGGGTCAGGTAAAGTGGGGTCACAAAATGTACCAACCCTGCAGGCTTATTGCAAGCTTGTAAAAGCTTGCTACTTTTATGATGTTATTTTTTCATTATCTCACCTGCTCTCTTGATGTAAGGTTATAATCTTGCACATATCCCCCACTATTATACTGTGATTCAATCCATCCGACGACTACATCACTGCCTATCATATTAGTTTCACTCTCGGAGCCACTGAGGCCAAACGTCAGATATTCGTCACCTTTAATTCGTCCTTCCATAGTAATATAAATTTTATCACCGTCGATGTTCCAGTGCACATTAAACTCTTGTGACTTTAGCACCTCACAGTTGTAGTTGTAATTTTCCTCCTGAATGTTGAAAAAAAGTAGTTCTGCCATTTAAGATTTATCACATTTTCCCCCACATCTCTGTAACTGAACATCACAAATATGCCAAAGTATATATTTTCAGATTTCTTATGATGAAACAAATCATTTGAGATATTTTTCAACTAAATTGAGCCACTTTATATGACTGATCTGTTTAGATCCAAGATGGCCTAACAGACCCCTTGGGACAATATTTGATTTTGGTAACATCAAAATTCTTCAAGATGTTGTTGTAAAGATTCTAAAAATCATGTCAGAATTTAGTTTTTCCTCTCAGAAGTGAGAGGGGGATACACTAGCGATCGATACCTACCCTCCGCGACCTTACTTTTGCACAAATGTCTCATTTGGGCCCGACCAGAAACCTCTATACCACATTAAAAATTTTGCTACTGCGAAAATAGTCCGCCGATAGCGCGCACTACATTTCGGGCAATTCACCGCCCATGCGCGGTGAATCGTCCTTATCCCAAATTGTTTATCCAAATTGTGAACAACACAACCTTCCCGAGACCTTCTTGTGGGTGGAAAAAACATTGTGGGAGGGTCCTAAGGTCGCGGAGGGTAGGTATCGATCACTAGTGTATCCCCATCTCACTTCTGAGAGGGAAATACACTGCGCTCTCGATAGCTACCCTCCGCGACCTTACTTTTGCACAGTATCCCACTGGTAGTCTCAGGCTGTGGAAGAAGATACGGGAAGGTAGTCACCAGCGCTAGCATATCCCCGTCTCGCACCGAGAGACTTACCTAGAGCTCTTGATTGAGCTCACTTCTCTTGGCACACAGTGCTGCAGTAGCAACATCCCCTCTCCGCACCAGAATGTCTCAAAGATAACTCTCTGAAACGTGGTTGCGGAACTCCAACCTATAGTATCCAGGATATCCTGGATTGAGGAGCCTTGTAAAATGCCCAGGAGGAGGCGTGAGCACGTACATCATGGGACCTAGCCCAAGAGCCGACCAACCGATCGTGATGTTTTTGGTGTGCGCTTCAGATGGTCGAGGCAACCCAGCGGCTGTGTCCTTCGCTGCCGGACCATATGGAGGGGCCGTGGAGATAAACAGCTGTTTTGTCTTCCGGAGCCCTTCGGTACGCTTAAGGTACCATTTTAGTGCCCTGACCGGGCACCAGGGTTTCTCTGACCGTCCTGCAGCCAAGGCCAGGTCCGGGAGAAACACTGGGCGTGGTGTGAAAGACAGGGTCTGATTCTTAGCAAGAAAACCTGCTCGTGGGAGAATGGACACACCATCCTTCGACCACCGCAAGTGAGCCTCGTCAATGGACAAGGCATGTATTTCGGAACCCCGTCGCCCTGGAGCGACTGCCGCGAGAAAGGCCGTTTTCCTAGATAAATCCAGGAGGCTGGCCCTCTCCAGTGGCTTGAATTCCTCAGACCCTAAGAACTGGAGCACAGCAGCAGATCCCACTCCGGAACGAGTGAACGAACCGGGGACAACCGAAAACCTGCCCTTCAGCAGATCCTTGAGGATCGGCTCTTCGAGACCACTGTGCGGTCTCTTTTGGGGCAAGCCCCGATGGAGCGCCCCAGTCATGGTGCGGTAGCACCTTAACTGTTTTGGACGCCCCAACCCTCATTGAAAATTTCTGTTAGGAATCCCCGATCTGCCCTACATACGCAGACAGCGGATCGATCTCCATGATTGGCGCACCATCTACAGAACCGGCAGAGTCGAGAATCGAAAGATTCTCCGTTTGGACTTCCGCCTTGCCTGAAGCAGCGAGCTCGGCAGCCTGTTCAGAAATCCCGCCTGATGTTATTGTTGGCGGAAAAGCGCCAGACAGTCAGGTTGATAGCGCGGTGGTATGCTCCTGGATGCTTGTCGGTTGGAGGACCGCTTATCAGATCCCCGGCGCTGAGGGAGCACAGACTGGGTCCCCCCTAGAAGCTCTAGAAGCCGTGGGAACTACAGCTAAGCCGGCCACATGGGGCCACCAACAGAACCAGGCAATTGTCCGACCGAGCTACCTTCTCGAGGACTCTCGGTATCATCGCATGGGGGGAAATGCGTAGGCGCTCCCCAACCATCCGCCACCATCGCATCCTAACCCACGGCTCTGGGATCGTGACTGTCCATTAGTAGTACGCCGGAAGCTGGTGATTCACGGCGGAGGCGATAGGTCCACGTGGGGACGCTGTAGCCTCTGAAAATTGACCGGCAGACTGCCGGCAAAAGGCGCCATTCCACTGACTCCCCCCTCACCTTCGATGGCGCCTGGCTTTGCGTGCCCTTCCGGGAGAGGGCATCCACTAGGACATTCTCCACCACTGGTACATGTGCTGCTATCAGGGTCATGCCCCATTGCCTGCACCACTCAGGAGCTGACTAACCTCTTGCAGAGACTTTGGCTCCTTTGTCCCCCTCCTTGTTGGGTAGACACTACCGTTCCCCTGGTCCGGGAGACCCAGTGCTTCAGTGCCAGGAAGATTGCCCACAGGTCGAGCACATTGATATGAAGGCTATCCTGCATGGTCGACCAACGGCCTGACACTTCGTTGGACTCTAAGTGGGTCCCCCACCCCAACATTGACGCGTCTGTTGTCAGCGTCACGGAAGGTGTTAAGGCGTCCCGCTTGGCAGTGTCTCTTGGAAGAGGGGTGAACCTCACCCCTCTGAATGGGGGAGGGCAGGCTGTGAACTCTATGCGGTACCCGTGGGTTACCACATCTAGGACCCAAGGGTCCGAGGTCACTGCCTGCCACGCTCCCGCAAACTCCATGAGGCGACCGCCTACCCACTGGAGGCGAGATTGCTGTACTGGGTAGTCATAAACGACCTGCGCGGCCGCCTTGACTCCCTCGGCCTTTGGGCTGGCCTCGACCTTTGCATTTACCTCTAGATCTCTGTCTTTTATGGCTGGGTTTACCCGCCCCTTTACCGCCGGTGCCACCTCCCTGGTTTTGAGGGGCTTGGTAGCCCTGGTAGGGGGTAGCGGCTGGCTGAGCACCATATTGAGGGTCCGGAGGCTTTGGGCCTTGGCTCCCCCGAAAGGGTTGTTGGTTTCCCTTCTTTCCTTGCTTGCCCTGAGCGCCTGAGGTCCCGGCTTTTGTCGCCGAAACGGCCTTCTTTCGCTCCTGCTCTTTAGTCTGGAGGGAAGACCATTGACCTCCGAAAAGGTCTTTCCCCAAGGGCGCCTCGAGCATTTCACGGGAGTCCGTGAAGTTCAAGGCCTTGGCGACCAACTGGCGTCTAGATCTCACCGACCTGGCCGCTATACGAGCGAAATGCTCGGCGACCACGTGATTAAGGTGCGATACCATGTTGATCGTCCTATCAGTGGCGGATTTGGAAAGCGACCTGTTCGGCTCCGTCAGGGACCGTGCCAGGTGGGCGAAAACCAACTGCTGGGCGTTGATCAGGCATAGGCCATCCCTAGCCAGGGAGTCAAACGCCCGCAGCTCGCCGTCCCGCTCCGTATTCCATGGTTGAACCCGGAATGGGGCGGGGACTCGAGATTTACCCCCAGCGCCCTCGACCCCTGGGGGGAGAGTCTAAAGGGGGACGCACCTCGAGTTCTGGTCCCGAGACATCTGCCGGAAGGCAGGCTCTGGGCACAGTGGTGTAACCAGGTAGGGAGTGTCCTCTTCCCGCTCCGGGAAGGCTGTCCCTAACCAGGGGATCCTGTCCACCTTCTCGGAGTGTACCGAGTCAATGGTGGTCTTAAGATCCCTTGACGGAGGTATAAAAGGCATTGAGCTCAGAGGCTTGGGCGGGCGGGCTGTCACCCCGAGATCTGACCCCACCTGCAGGGGAGACTTAAACTCCAACCGCAGCATGGGGCCAAAACTCTAGGTCCCGCAACTGACCTTCCACCGACTCGTAAGACGATGGCGGACCCTATATGGGTCGCCCCAGGCTCTGCAATGGGTCTCGTAATCCCATGCGAATCGTTCCTCTGGCCTCGGCTCCTCCGGCTGTAGTGCCGGTGGGTTGACGCTCCCTGGTGGGAGGGTTTCCGTCCGCGGGACCTGCGACCCCTGGGGGCAGTCTCCGGCAGAGGGCGTGAGGCCGTGGAGAGTTCGGAGTAGCCCTGCCAAGAGTGAAACCCTGTGCCATAGATGTCCAGGGGGATTCACCCAAGGGGCAGGAACGGCACTGCGGCTGGTCCGATTGACTGGTTTCCTCACCACTTTTCTGGGAGGAATGAGGGCAAAGGTACAACGGTTCGCCCGTGAGGACCTTCTCATTTACAGAGGGGGCGGCGTTTAGAAGCTCGGACCCCCAACCAACCTCTCGTCTAGGCCCTTGTGTGGGGGCCGACGGAGGTTGGGGAATTGATCTCCGTCGACCGTACGGTCGGAGGGAAGACCAGTCCCTGGGTCCACTAACGTGGAAGATGGGCACGCTAGGATCTCTTATGTTGTATGGGCGGGACTGGTCTCCGTCGCCGACCAGGTCGACGCCTGTTTCCCGCCCTGGAATACTCCGGCCCGTGAGCTACGAACCCTAGGTTTTCTAGTCCAACCCTCACTTTCCGACCTGCCTGTGTCGGGTAGTTTGTAGTGTGTGGGAACGTCAACCCCACCATCCTTGACGGAGGAGCGGGAAAGGTCTCCTCCGTCGTATCAGCTCCATCCTCTCCCCTTTGCGAGGTGGAGGTGGACGCCGACTCTTCATCCCCCGGAACAGACTCGCTATCGCTATCTTCAATTGCTGATATCTCCTCATGACCCTGTGTAGGAGGGCTCTTTTTCTTAAGTTAGCCGGCGATCTCAGCTCGTTCGGGGTGAGCTTGCATTTTTGGGCGGGCAGGGGCCTCTGGTCGGCTCCAATCCCTCACAAGGATAGGGAAAGAGCTGACCCATGAACCAGATGGTTTTCTGCCACCTGTCGCACTAGATTAAGTATACCACTACCCATTGGGTGACGGGTTCGGGTCCCAGAACAAGGCAAGTGTATGTCTCCCATTTCCCAGACGGAAATGTTTCTAAACTATCATGTTGTCCGGGAAACAAGGGGATGAGGTCCCATCTCGACCGTTCTCCAGAACTGGTCCTCCGTCCTTAACCTGAGCCCTGGTCTCAGCCTGGGTCCCCCGGCTGGATCAAGAACTTGACCTGTGGCTGGCTTCAAAGCCTACCCTCGGGAGAGCTGATCCAGGTTTCACCCTGGTCGTAGTCCCCCTTCTGAGCTCCATTCCCGACCAGGCGCTCGACCTGGGACTGGCCTTGAATGCCCTTACCCCTCAATTAGCGGTCTAGGAGCGATCCGTTTCGTGTCCTCGGACCTGGTTCTCGACCATGAACATGGGCATCCCCGACCGTGACCTCGGCCTGGGACTGGCCTTGAATTGCCCTTGGTCCTCAAGGAGCTGGTCTAGGAAGCGACCCCTGGTCGTGTCTCCTACCTGGGTTATTCGACCATGACCTGGTTCTCCCCGACCGTGAGCTCGACCTGGGCTGGGCTCGAGAGTCTCCGCCCTGTGGTGGAGCTGGTCCCAGAGATTACCCGTCGGGTTCCCACCCGAGGCCCTGGTCCTCGACCTGGGGCGCTGCCTTGACCGTGAGCTCGACCTGGGGCTGGCCCTGGGGGCCTACCTCGGGGAACACTGGTCCCAGGATCACCCTGTCTGGAGCTCCCTCGACAACGTTGCCCAGTTGTCACGCCCTTTTGTGGGACGGCGCCCTTTTGGATCGGCCTCTTGGACGGCCGCGTCAGTGACTGGACCCCCTTCTGGTCCTTCGCCCTGCCCGCTAGGCGGCGGGTCGAACCAAGGGGTCCTTTTGAGGACCGGCGCCCCGGGGAGTTCTCCTTAAAGAGACCCTCTCAGTAAAGAAGCGGGAGATCCGTCCACGACTGCGGACTTCGCAGGGTGGTCAGGGTGAGTCCCTGTGCCTAACCCCGCTGCTGCTTGCTTCCCCCTTGGGGCGTCTGATTGGAAAGAGACTGGGGGGGTCGCCGGGGGGGGTGGGATAGCCGGGGCGGGGGGGTGGGGGGCGAGATTTTGCGGTGTGGGTCGTCAGAGAGACAACTTGGGGGACTGGATGTCCCCTTTGTCCCTGAGCGAAACCGGCCTCCCATGCTCCAGGTTTTCTCACGACTGGCCTTTTTGGCCTTGAGGGATGCCCTTACTACATCGAAGGGCCTTCCACTTGGCATCGATGGTGCATCAATTGTCCCGGGCGCATGTCCCTGCACACCGCACACGGCGTGGGGGTCCTGCTGGACAGGAACCACTTGCAGTTCTTTGCATCTTGGGGGCTTTTTTACTTGGTTTGAGTCCATATTGGTGTCGCGTGACTGATCAGGGTAAATTAACAGAATTTGTACCCGGGAGTAAGAGAGTAAAAGAAGGGGGGTACTCCCCCAAAAATCTACTGGGACCCAAGACCGACCCCGAAGATTCTTCCTATCCATCCGACCAGGACCGTGGGAACTGGCCCCTATAGTTCCCCTACCTATGGAAGGGCCCACCGATCCTTCTTGTAAGGCCCAGACGGGAGAGAGAACTCGACCCGTGTCCCCCGACCTCGACACCCAAGTCCTACTCCTGTGAGGAGGATGGGGGGATATGGGCGAATGTCCCATGGTGAAACTCGATGAAATGTGTTGGGACGGTGAAGCCCTGCACCTTTCCACCAAGTTATAGGCATCCGGCTCCCCATCATCCCCCCGGGACCGAAGGTGCGACTAGGAGAGGGGAGGTCGGGGCCGGACTTCCTCGTTGAACTCGAGGAAATGGTATGAGCGGGAGGCATCCAGAACCTTCACTTCCAAGTTGTAAGATGCGCCAGCGACCCTCGACCCCCGCCCCCCCCTCCCCTCGCAGAAACCTAGCGATACCAGGAGGGGGGAACCGGATGAGAGTGAAAAGGTCCCAACCTTCCCGAAACTCAAAAAGGGAGTCCATTGGGCCCGTCCTGGCCAGAAAAAAAAACCGGGGCCTGAGAGGAAACGAACCCTAATTAGAAACCCACTTCCGGTTTGGAGGAGGGGGGTCCAAAACACATTTAATCCATCCCGAACATCCCTAGTCGATGGGGAGACTCCTCGGTGAAAAACTAACTCTCCAAACTAGTGGGCAAAGGGTCCATTTGGGGTGACCCCTCCCAATCTGACCAGAACCTGCATTAGTGCAACTCTGTTGCCTATACCACATCTCGCTACCAAGAGCTACTTGACAGCTTTGACCATAGTTTAACCTCACTTTGCCAGCTCTAAATAGCCCCAGGGTATAGTTGTAAATAGACCTTTGGGAAATTCCTATTAGGCAAGTTTGGGGTAAAACAGAACCTGGGACCATGCACAAGTTCATGACCAACCAGAACTAGGTGAAAGTCACTTTAACCCAGGGTCTGGCATGTGAATAAACCTGGCCTCAATCATTTTATCAAGGTCATAGAGGAAAAGGAGTAAGTGAGACCAAGTACCATGGCAACTTGTACATTGCCAGAGTTAATCTGGTTGCTCTTATAACATATAGTGATAGACTGTAGGCTGATAATGTTGATAAGTTCATTCACAACACTTCACAGTAATTGCCAACCTTTTTGAATTTTCCCTTAAAACCTATAGGAATTACAGGAAAGGTGTATAGATGTACTTTTGTGTTTACTTAGATCGCTACTAGACCTACCTCCCATACCTAAAACCAAATTATTTGTGCTGGTATTCATGAGGACGGCCCCCACAAAATGTGCAAAAATTGACTGATTTTATGGCGTCAAACCAAAAATACATGCCCTGTTGTTTTCAGCTGCCAATTAGCTATGTAGAACCTGTCATGTTACTTTGAGTTCTTTAAGCAACTAGTGACACTGTATTACAAATTGAAAATAAGGTGTAGCGAAAAGGAAATGGAGTGTTGACGTGACATTTCCGTTCACATTGAATACCCTTTAGTTCATTACACTGACATTCCTGTGGTGGATATCTGTGGGATTTTATTGTATCATTACAAAGACAATCCCTCATGATAATGCCCACACAAATTATATGACTGGTCCTTGAATTAATCGATATGGTTATTCGAAATCTTGTCCGCATTTTTCCGTTCACAGTTTTGTCACGTCCAACACTTTTTGCAGAAGCCCTGTTTCTTAATGAAGTAAGTTCAATGTTTGTGTTACTTACTCTCAGAGAGTGATTTCACTCTACTAGTAAAATGTACTAAAAGTTTTGACAACAACTGTAAAATGACTGGCTCCATCAACATGAAATGTTCCGTTCACACCAGTCACTTCCAACACATTTGGTCACGTTCAACACACACTCGAGTGATATCTCAAAAACAAGAAGGTCTGCAACTTCAAATTTATTGTATATTTCTAGTGGCCATGGGTTTGGAACTACCAATTATTTGAGGTGTGGATCAGTTTAGGAAATTTTAAAAAAATTGCCCCGTTCACATTTTCAATTTGTCACATCCACGCAAGCTTCAATCAAGCACCCATGCAATCTAAAACGTTTTGGACTATTGGAAGGGCATGAGGAGGAAAAAAAGCATTCACTAGGGGAAGTAGTTGTGTTTCATCTTTTTAGAAGCTTAAAATCAGTGTTTGTTTTGAATAAAGGTCAAAAAGATAAGATTTAAGTCGAAATTACGTTCAATGTCACGTCCAAACACTTGGATATAAAGCTAATTATCTGCTAACTCAATGGTGAGATTTGCTTGCATTCGGTACAAATGTTCTTCAGCCTACAACTAATCAATTCATGAAAACCACTCTGCTCTGTTACTTTTTGCTTTTATAAATAAAACTTATGTCAAGAACCTGTTTTGGGGATAAAAGCGAAGCAAAAAATGTCAAAGAATTGTCGAAATTCAAGCGTCAATGTTCTATTTCAGTGGTATTTGCTGAGGTGCATACTTTACATTTATGAGGAAGACAAGTCTAATTTGCTTTGGCAATTAATCTTAAATGTCCATTAAAAACTATATGCATTTTTTACAAAAAAATGGCTCAATTTTCAAACTCTCTGATTAAAAAAAGTAATAAAGGAGGAAAAGATTAAGGTGTGCTTCTATTTTTCCTAAAATTTATAGTCTTATAGACATTAGAAAACAAATAAAAAGATTGCCACTAAGTTGAACAAATGACCCCCAGGTTGACAAATAGTTGGCAAAATACTGTGAAAAACGGCATTTGGGCAACTGCTCAGAACTTTGATATCTTATACTTGATTTGTCTGTCTGAAGTATCGCGTATTACAACAGTACGCGCCTGTGCTTTGCTTGCACGAGCACTTAGAAGTTGGTACAATGTATACGCCCGCGTTCCCTACTTTGTACTTGGTTGGGACAGAGTAATAGGAAGTAAACTTATGGAGTTTGATGATGATTATACTTAGATAATTTTGCACTTCCAGAACTGGAGATCATGTTTTGGTTTTTAAACATATGAAAGTATATCTCAAGTTCAAAAATTACTTTATTTTTCTTCAGCATTTGATCACTCTGGAGAAATGGATTAATCTACAAACTTATTACTTCTGGTTTTTTCAAAGTGGTAATTTATTCAAATTATCCATAGCATGTATTCTGATATTTCATTTCTCGTAAATGATGAATAACAAAATCTGTAATTACATTGCAGTAGGTAGTAGGTGTATTTAAAACAAGGTTGTGTTCTCAGTCCGTGATCTTCATCCATTTTTGAAATGCTTGTCACTAGTTTTGAAATTTACATCATTAATTGTGTGAAATTGACACTATAGATAACTATCAAAACAAGGCGGTTCAGTCTCGAACCACAAGTGTCGATTGGTGCGTGAATCACTTGCTTTATGACGAAAGTTTGGCAAACAAATACACTGGCGAGAAGTATGATAGTTTTGTAGCTGGAAGTGCACTTCCAAAAAAGTTTAAAACAAATGCGGCATGCAAAAGATGGTCGTTCAGTGGTCAAAGCATATAGCCAGCAGAGTCATTTTAGAAAAGTTAACCGAAATTTCTGAAAAAATAATGCAATAAGCTATTAAAATTCAATGATATGCAAATAAAGCAGGCCACGAGTACACACATCATCTATCACCAGTTTGAATGTCACTTTGTTTTTTAAACTGAACAAACTTGCGATAAGGGTCTTGCAACTGAAATTGGAAAATTTGGATCCTTGAGAACTAATTTGTTTTCAAAATTAGGAGCCACAAAAGTAGTTAAAAATAACTTTTGCTTGAAATGGGGTCTTGTGAATTAAACATCTCAATGGGACCCTTGGCAACTGCCGGAGATGCCCTGCAACAGTGGTCTTAGCACTTACTGCCCAATCTAAAAAAAACTTCCGTTAGTGCCCGGTGGGGGGGGGGTTCTAGGGACCAACCAGATACCACTTTCCCATGGGACGTTGTGGATCATGACACTAACACAAGTAATGGGGGTCCTTAAGAACATTACCCCACACTAAAAAATGAAAAATCCGCAATGTTCTTTTACCTATTCCTATTGCCAATTGCAATGTCACTTCCCGAAAGAGAAGTTTTTCCATCCTCTCCACCCCAGTTAAGGGTTTTGAACCAAATAATTCATGATTCTACTCTAGATACTCTAAATAACCACTTCAAATAACATTGGCAACATATAGCCAAATTTATACCATCTTGTATTTTTCTCAGAACTTCAAAATCCCTTGGTTTTCCCATAGACGTACACAGTTAAGAGCGTCATTAAAATAGATGCTATCAGCAATAACAGGTTATTCATTTAAGTATTATGACTTATTAATTAATGCCTCCTAAGGTATATAAAAGCAATAAATCCCAAGCTTTAATTACTTTAATTTTTTAATCAGTAAAATATATTGATTTTTTTCACTTCCTTTCGTGCCAAGGGGGGGTCCTAGTGGGACCCACCTAATTATTCTAATTGAAGCTGGTCGGAGTGATTTTTTTTGTATCAGGAAAGCGTATTCATAAAATCAGACATTATACAAAAAACTCCTTGAAAATTGATTGCATAACCGAAAAATCGCAAAAATCAAATGATTGGTACTATGGACCGCCCCCGCTTGGGCACTAAGTGTTAAGAGGGCAACGAGAGATTTCCACATTTCAGGTGCCCTTAAAAAATCAAAGTACTGATTTTGCCTTATTTAAACTTGCCCCAAAAATCTGAAAGGATTAAGCGAGAAAAGGCTTCTTGTCTTCAAACTGAATTGTGAGATTTTCTAATTTCGTATAGGAGCAAATACAAATTCCAGCCTATGTTTTCTATTGAATATTAACAAATTACAATCACTTTTTCTCTCTTTTAAACATTTCTGTAGCCAATAGAAGGTAAGAAATCTTTGAATTTCTAATCTACATGAATTACTATGATGATACAATATTTGGGTGCCTTAAAATTTATTGTTGCACCTTAAAGGGCCGCCATACCCTAACGCCTTTTCTTTTTCAGGGTCAAATCCCCCCCCCCCAGCACACACACACATACACATGTAGCCCAATGGTTCAAATCGTTCAAGAATTTCTCTGTCATGCACGACGAAATTCAAAGCATGGTTTTCTATAGGACTATTACGATAGCAGAATTTCAAAACAAGGTTGCGGTTTTTCCTTTTGTACTTGTTTGTCCAATAAACCTTTGAAACTTTTTGAAATATCTCCTTTTAAGCCACTATCCGTGACTTCCCTCAAAAGTAAGCAAATCGTGCCCATATTTTTGCTGGGTCGGGAAACCATCCATTATCGCAAATCCTTGTAACTGACTGGCTGACTGACTGACTGACTGCCGATCCGTGCCGTTTTGAAAGTTGTTGCCTATACCGATCATTTAACGTCTTGACCAATTTCAAAGAAACACTTTATTAGCCTACCTCTTGAAAAGCTTACAGCTGTTCGGGCCGTGCGTGATCGCGGCAGAAAAAGGATTTTAAGGCTACTATAATCGTTTTACTTTTATAAACATACAAGATAAGCTCTTCAAATTACAATTACAACCGTCAAGTACCAAGCGCCCACTTTGAATTTTAGAACAGAGTATTTAAGTTCTAATTATAGTTTTTGATCTGGCATCATAAATGTGTGTCAGTTGGGCGTTATATGGGTGCTTATTTTGCAACAATGTCAAGGCTGGTCGATTCTGTCCCAAAACCAGTTCGGCCCATGCGGATTCGGACTCAATATCAATCCGGTCCCAGTCAGTTCGGTCCCACGGGCAATTCGGCCCCCCCCCCCCCACCCGTGACACCGCGGCCCGTACCCCACCCCCCACTGTAATTCGGTCCCATTAGGAAAACTCGTGTAATAACAATAACATGCTATGTAACCCATTAAACATTGGCCTAACATTTATTACAATCATGATCTACTTAATAAGATATTTAATTGTGATATAATGTAAAAACAATCATTGAGTATCATTATAGTAGACCCACTCATGGAAAAAACTTAGCACCGTCAATTTGGATAATTTTAGCGTGGTTTTTAGTCCGTAGTTTATCAGTCGTTTTGCAAAATTATATTTAGACTATTATGCTACTTAAATATTTAGCATTAAATCTATAAATAAAGAAACAACTTTGTCATTTGAGTAGCTGCCATCTAAGCTATGTTAGAGCCTGCAATTGTTACTTTGAGTTCTGTTGGGCAATAGTGACACTTTATACCATGTGAAAATTAAGTGTAAGCAGAGAGGGCAAAGTGTCACGTTAGTTTTCAAAGACCCAAAAAAACCAAAACAGAAATATTTAACGGTCATTTTTTAAACTTAAGGGTGCAAGAGATTTCACATAAAGGTGTCCCTAAAAATGTGAACAATCAAATTTTGCACTAATGCCAAGCTTTCGATCAGAAATGTCCCATGTGAAAGGATTAAGCTGAAAAAATATTTCTTTGGTACAAAAATTGTGCAATTCTAATTTGTATAGGAGCAATACAAAACTTCAACCTATGTTTTTATGGGAAATTAAACGAATGAAAATCGCAGTTTGTTTTCAACTTCAAGGCATTTCTGTAACCAAAGACCAACGGTGATGAAATCTATTGGGGGTATGATCTATATGAAATCACTACATATGACAAAATATATGGATGCCCCAAAATTCTCGTTGACACCTTTAAAAAATGATCTACATAAAAAAAGTAACACAAAATTCAAAATTCAGGCCCCATGCAAGTGCCCCCTTTTGATGTGACCCATACAGATACATTTTTCAATAACCCACCAGCTATACTAGCTACAGCTAGTTTGTTCATCCAGAATCATTTTTTTTGTATTGTTGCATTGGAAATTGTTGTAATAGAGACCCCTGAAAGTGGTTAGTGTAAAATTTGTCAAGAAATTAAGATTGTTATGCTTTGTTTAGTAATAAAAGTGGAATCTGGACTTTTTAGGTCAAAAAAGAGCTGTACGCTCTTTTGCACTTTTCTTACCTTCACTTTCGCTAATTCTTCATCCTTCCCCCCCTTTTATGACCTACCCCCTCCTCCTCCCGAGGTCTCCCCACTGTCCTATCGTTTTCCTTGTTTATAGGTTCATCCCAAATGTTACCTTCGCCTAACTTTCTATCTTTTCTTCATCACTCTCCCCCAATCCTTCTTTTTCTCTTCTTTCCCCCCTATTTTTACTTTCCTTTTCTTCCGTCATACGCGATACCTCTGCCTTACCTAACCCCACAGATCCCTATCATCCTTTTCTGTCTCCTTAACACCCCCCTTTCCCCCACTTCCCCCGGTTCCACTGTTCCCCCCTCGTATCCTCCCATCCCTCTCCTCTTCCTACTCCTTCGTTTGCCCCTCCCCACCCTCTTCTTCTGCTGGACCCCACAGACCATCGATCCCGTCGCACCTCACTTACCTCTCTATCTATTAACCTCCACCTTTCCCCGCTCGCTCTTAATTCTTCCTCTCCCTGCCCGTGCCCCCCCCCTTCCCTTTACTTTTCCTCTATTTAACTCCTGAGCCAATCTCCAAATTCCTCAACTCTCTTGACCTATCGCTTCCCACTATATCACTTGTCTCGCCTCTTCCTCCCCCTTCCCTCTCCTCTCTCTCCCAGTCTACCTACCTCTCCTGTTTTCCTCACGACATGTACGCTCTCACTTTCGCCATCCCCCTGCCCTATTCTTGTTCCATCACCACTTATTTCGCACTCCTCTGTGCACACTCTCAGGCTCATTGTCTCAGGTCGAATCTGCTTATCTCCCCACGCCCTCCCCCTTCTCCGGTTCCCTTCCTTTCCACCCGCACGAATTCCTCTTCTTCCCTCAGACTTTCCTCTACACCCCCCAGCGCCTCTATCCCCCAGTTCTTAGCTGCCCTTCCCTTTCCACTCCCTCAACCCAACCTCAGTTCGTTTCCACCCCTTACCTCTTCCAGACTCGTTTAGCTTGGCTCCCGCATCTCTCTTCCTTTGCCATTTATTCCTTACTTTCTCACATTCCTCCGATGCCTTTGCTCAAGCCTTCCCCCAAACCTCTTTTGCCTACCTGCCCCATCCTATTCTGCTTTATCCCTTTCCCGCCTTTCCTGCTCCCTCGCACCTTCTGTTTTTTACTCTTTCCCTTTTTTTCTTTCGACACTCCACAGTTTCTCTGGCCGTCTTGTTCCACTACATTCTCCCCAATACTTTACCCCCTGCCGTTCCTTTTTACTCGTTCACCCCTTCCACTATTTTCTTTCATATTCTCTGCCCTCAACTTTCTCTTCCTTTTATCCTTCACCCACTCTCCCCATTCTTCCTCTTCTCTTCAATATCTTCACAGTATTCAGCCTACCTTCTCCTCCATCGCGCCCTTCCCTCGAACCACTCCTCTCCCTTTTCTCTGTTTTTTTTTTTTTTTTTTTTTTTTTTCGTCTCTTTTTTCTTTTTCTAGTTTGCGTGTCCCGTGTCTTTGCAATGGCATCGTCAAGACCACTTTAAAATGCTAAGCGTCTGTTTTTTACAAAGAGCAGTACATGAATAGGGTGATTTGGAATTGGGAAAAAAAACAATGACTGATTGCTTTAAGCAAAAAAGTGAAAATCATTCATAAACACTTTTTGGCTACATGAGAAGTTTATTTAATTCGATCAAGAGTGTTTACCAACTGCTAAAACACAATAAATGTTGGAAAAAGCACACCACAAGCAAAGCTTGTGCTATATTTTTAAACAATCAGGGTCTCCATGATATCAAAAATGGAAGTGACAGAACAGCTTAAGATATTTTCGGTTAACACTACGTATTTAATTCCAATGGGCTCATCAAGAAATGATAATTTGGTTGCTAAGAATTTTTTGAACGTCATGATGTGAGCAAGTGTCGTTGGGCATAAACAAACAAAAAAATGCACCACCACTGATAAGATCCAAAACAAAAACAAACCCAAAACAAAAACAAAAGGAAACAAAAAGGGAAGGGTGGAGAAAACATGCACACCACCTGTCCTGGGCCTTGAAAATAAAAAAAGCAAAAATAAATGCTAACCTGCATCCCTCAGCTTGAGGGATTTACAGGCGCTCAATTAGTGTGTGAAGCCATGGTGAGAAAGAACCAGCCATCTTTTAAATGGGCCTTCACCTATTTTTTTCAAAGTCAGCTAGGGTCAGGCACATCACAGACTCTGCGCTAAAAAAAAAAAAATATAAAAAAAGGGAAAACATATAATAATGCAGTCAGTAAAATTAATGATTCATCTCAAATGATGAAATCTTGGGGGATTTGGTTGGGGCAGTTGGTGCAGGCCGACTGGCTTTTTAAAAGGCATCCATTAGTTTGTCATATGGATGTTTCATACTGTGATTAGACATCAACAGATTTCTTTCATTGCCCCGCGGGGAGCGCGGGGCTATAGATGTGGAATAACTGACAGATATGGGATTTTTGGGTATTGAGATGAAGAGCCTTGGTCATAACAATTTTTCATGCACAATTGAAAATGGATGAACAGTGCTAAATTCTAAGATTGTTGTGAACATAGCCAAGAAATTATGCAAACCCAAGATAGTTTTTGTATGTAAGAAAATAAGGAGACAGGTGAGAATAGATATGCCACTTTTCAGTGTTTTTATAAAATTTATATTGGATCTGTACAAGGTTGTATGCCAGTGTTTAAGTGTGGGTAAAATATCAGGCAAGTTGGGCGAAGCCAGCAGCAGTGCCTGGTATATATGGCATAATTCAGAAATTTGACAATTTATTGACAGCTGGCATCAGTTACGATGGTCGAGTCGACTACTTAGGTACTATCAGGAACTTGAACAGGAGTTAGTGGAACTTGAGTTTAAGTTTACGACCCACTATTTATACCATCAGCTTCAATAAAGTTCATATACACTAGGCATTTTTTTTTGTGGAAATGTTATTGATCTCTCAATTCTGGCTATTTTCGGAGTTTTAAATATTCTGCAATGCGGCGGGGCATACATTGGTGCCAGCACCAACATTGTTTCTGTTTTAGATACAGAAAGTCTTCCAAATGGCAAAGAAAAGGTGATTTTTATATTTCAATTATAAACATAGACTGAACTTTTTATTTGTTCAATAGAATTTAAACATTCACAAATTTTACCAAAAGAGTAGTTCTCGCGTAAACTGTGATCTTGTCCAGTACAGTACAGTCTTTTTTGCAAACGGTTACTAAGGGGGGGGGGGTTACAATTTGTTACAATGCATCTGATGCTTAGGATTTGTTACAATGCATCTGATGCTTATGATTTTGAAAACAGTAGATAGATGATCAGTCTTCAATTGGAAACCAAAATAGCAACAGCGGACCTAGTATGGCGTCACAATGGGTGACTCAGCAAAATGCATTTTGGACAGATAAGGTAAAAATCCCAATTTTGCGCTAAAAAGGGTTGGAATACTCGATTTTATGCATTTTTCCAGCTCTAAATGATTGGCACTAGTCTAGTGTATTTAACACATGATATAACGAATGTACCGTCATTTTTTTTTGGTAACCATCCACACTATTAATAGACACATCAGTGATTCGAAAAATATTTAAAAATTGCTCGGAATAGGAAAGTAAATGAAAGTCGGTAGAAACTCTCATAAGTTACTTTTTAACTGAAGAATGACAGAAAAGGAAGAAAACGGCAGTGTTCCAAGATTCGTTCTCCATTCAATTGGACGTGTTGTAAGTAAGTGTCCGAACGGACAGTAATGACTAAACTTTCCGATGTTGTCCTTATTAGGATGCTTCTGGTCTTATCAGTTGAAGGGTTGTAGGATACCTGCACTTGGTTATAGACATGCAAAAATCTGATTTTTAATTTTTTACGATTTTTAATTTAGCAAATCATGATAGTGTCTTAAACGGAATACCCTAACACGTCCCGGTGAGGTGCTACCTTCATATTTATTTTTGCTAAAATGCGGGAAGGTGAGAAAATGATTACCTGGAAGGCAGTGGCGTAACCAGACCTAAATGGTGGGGGGGTGCTGAAGGGGTGCCAAGACTTTTTTGAGGGGGCAAATTTGGGGTCCTTCTCCATAAAACGTACAAAAGGTCAGTTCATTTGGCGGGGGGAGGCGGAAGGGGGGCAAGGGTTTTGGTTTGGGGGGGGCTCTCGCCCCCTGCCCCCCGTGGTTTATGCCACTGTGGACAGGTTCTCCCCCCCAAAAAAAAAAGCAAGTGCGATGGTTAATCTGTTAGATGGGATATTTTGCATAGTAATTAATCAGTTGCAAAAATCATTAATTTCATTTTTTATGGACACTTATGTTTGAATTATCGTTGCACTTAAGTGCAGCTTTTGCACTCACGTTGATCTAAAAGGAAGTACCTCCCCCGAAAAAAAACTTTTCTTGTTCGGATTTTTTTCAATGAAATTTGAAATTAAAAAAAGAAAAAACCTAAAAAATTAAAAAAAAAAGACAAACTTCAAAATATTGATCGGTTCGCAAATTATGGGCGAAACATGTGTGTGAAAGCGGCCCATTTTGTTTATTAAAACAAAAATTAACTAATGGTAGTTCTAAGTGATTATGTAGGAACCATAAAGTAGTGATTTGAACATTTTAGGTTTTTTATGAGGAATTTTCTGTACCATGTATTGTTGCCATTCATTTCACAGGACCAAGGGATGCTGGGCCTATTTCAGGTTATTTCCATATCAACAGTAATATTTATAGAACATTGGAACTAAATAATTTTAATTATTATTATTTGATACGTAGCTTACATGCAGGGGTAACCACACAAGGTCAAAGGTCGTCAAATGTAGAAAATTATTTTTTGAACGACCATCTCGTTGGTGCACGGCGGGGGGGAGGGGTAAGTATAGACACAGGCTAGTGGATCTCCAAAAAAACTGAGGATTTCAATTTTTTCGTCAAAAGTTTGACTAAAAGGGTCGTTCTCTGTATTGAAGTGTTCACAAAAGATTTGGGCGTCGCTCACCCAGTCTACCACCAGTTTTAACACCTCTATGCACACCAAGCAGCATTTTATAATACTGCCACATGATTGATCCGAGATCTCGATAACTTGAGCACAAGTAAGTGTAAAGCCTGTTTTGCTCATTAAGAGAACTGAATGCTGATTAATAGAAATATAATTGGAGGTATGTTTCAAAATGATCTGGAATAGAAGTTGTAACCGGGACCAAAAAAAAATGTAAAGCAATAAGGCTGATGAATGCATAATTCTTGTTTTTACCCATGTCGGCCAGCCTAAAATCCAGGTTTTAAAAAAGGTGTCCTGCTCGTTACACAGAGCGCATATCACAGTTAACATGATATTTTTGATGCAGCTCAATTGTGCCTAATTATAAAGATTCACAAACCACGATAGGATGGGATTATTAAAGTTTCCTAAGAGTTCTCTGAGAGCATGTCGCCAATAGTGCAGCCAGACCCCGTCCCTTAATGATCAAAATTGCCCAAACATAAACAGTAGATCTAGAAGAATGTTCAAAAGATGCGATATATCAAGCACATGTCAATGATAGATATATGTGTTTTCTAAAAATATGGTTTTGAAGTAACAATTTAGGCCTGTGTAATGAAATCAATCCCTCACGTTACGTTCATATCGCCAGCTACGACCTACCTCCCGCTACGCTCTTGCTAAACACCGTGTTACATAATAAGAATAAGCATGATAAATCAAAATACCACCCATTGCTTTATTTGTCGTTCAATTAAATTAGATGTCTGGTTTTTATTAATTCCAAATTACGTCGTTCGAAAAAAATCAAGACAATAGCCCGAATGCAAAGTTGCTTTCGTATCCTTGGACTTAAGACGTTGTTTAAATTGAACATGGGAAAAGGACATTTTAAACCTTCAAATCTATTGAAATCTGGTATTTACCCTCGTTTTCAAAATGAGCGAAATATAAAAGTTTGGTACCAGTAGTAATTCGTTTTGTGGGAAGGTTCCATTGACTCCTCTTTGCAGGTAGTAAAAGTTAGTTGTTCGGAGGAATTATTCACGATCAATATTGAGTCCGCGATGGTATGAAATAAATAAAAATACCAACTTGTCAACAGGATATAAACGAGATGCTCCTATATGCTAAGGTTGTCACACGGCATTAACTTGACTGGACAACATTACAGGAGAGCTGTATGATTTCTTTTGTCCGTAACCATTGATATAAAACAGACAGTGGACTCTATAAGAATATCGTATTCAACAGACCTTTATATGCCCATGATTAAGCATGCCAAAAACACCTGGAAACAAATAAGGTCCACGAACAATAAATTGCCGATTCGTTCGTATTAACTGCTTTTGAAGCGCCCTTAATTTGTGAATTGGTCTGTCATCAAAGATTCAGAGTCAAAGTCAATATTTTCACCGACCCAGTTTCGTTGTTGTGGTTGTCAATGAAAATCAGTGCTAAATTGAACTAAAAAAATCCAAAGAAGAAACATGTTTCCAAGTTGAAACCAATACTCTTGTGGGGGCCACATGAATGAAATAACAACTTTTTCGTGTTTTTTCCCCGAAAGCATATATTTTTTGAAATAATTAATAAAAACGGACATCTAAGTAAATTGAACGACAGTAGTATGTGGTAAATACCTGATAAGATAATACAGATTAGGTCGGTTTGTAGTAATGCATGATTAAAAAAAGGCCGGCCAGATACATTACACAGATACGTTACTTAAAGGTGCAATGAGAGATTTAAAGTCATCCATATTTTTTGTGGAATGTAGTGATTTCATATAGATTAGACGCTCAATAGATTCCCTACCGTATTTGGTTACAGAAATAACTTAAAATGAAAACAAAGGTGATTTGTATATAAATGCTTATTTCAATAGAAAACATAGGCTGAATTTCGTATTTGCTCCTATGCGAAATTAGAAATTTTACAATTTTTGTACCAAAGAAACAGTTCTCAGCTTAATCCTCACAGATGGGGATATTTGTAATATAAAGCTTTACACCAGTGCCAAAATCAGAATTTTCAAATTTGTTGGTACACCTGTTATTTGAAATCTCTCATTGCACCTTTAAGTGTTAACGTTAGGCAATACACTAAAAATCGGATATTTTTTAAGATCAACTATGCATTGTTCCGTGTTACGAAAATATTAAAGTTTGCGATTTTCAATGATTTTCAGGAATTTATTAATGTTGATATTTGGTCATTTTGGAGACCAAACTTGAACACTTTATCGGAGAATGGCCCAAAAGTTGGATTACAAAAACACTGAAGTGTTGAAGAAAATATATTTGTTTACCATTAATCCGGTATGGTAAATGTTTAAGATAAAAACTGAAGCTGCATGGTCAGTTATTTCATTTCAAAATATATTGTTAGAAATGCAAACCCAGTGTGAAGAACCAGTGATGTACATAAATTCATGTGTGCAATAATTTTGATTAACTGAGATATAGGCCTTTATGATATTTGTTTTGCATTAAAGGCACTATCAGTGATCCACCCAAAATAATGAAAACATATATTTGAAATTTGAAGGATTCTGTAGAATTCACAAAGTATTTTTCCAAATCTCCATTCATCCATCTCCATTTTGAATCTCCATTCAATTAGGCCTACATGTTGCAGTAAGTTTCCGTACGCACA